>JARQWZ010005527.1:0-7500 GCA_033150135.1 Gobio occitaniae
AAGCAATATTTGGCATGATTAGAAAGCAATATTTGGCATGATTTAGAAAGCAATATTTGGCGTGATTTAGAAAGCAATATTTGGCATGATTTAGAAAGCAATATTTGGCATGATTTAGAAAGCAATATTTGGCGTGATTTAGAAAGCAATATTTGGCGTGATTTAGAAAGCAATATTTGGCATGATTTAGAAAGCAATATTTGACGTGATTTAGAAAGCAATATTTGGCATGATTTAGAAAGCAATATTTGGCCTGATTTAGAAAGCAATATTTGGCATGATTTAGAAAGCAATATTTGGCCTGATTTAGAAAGCAATATTTGGCATGATTTAGAAAGCAATATTTGGCATGATTTAGAAAGCAATATTTGGCGTGATTTAGAAAGCAATATTTGGCATGATTTAGAAAGCAATATTTGGCGTGATTTAGAAAGCAATATTTGGCGTGATTTAGAAGGCAATATTTGGCCTGATTTAGAAAGCAATATTTGGCATGATTTAGAAGGCAATATTTGGCCTGATTTAGAAAGCAATATTTGGCATGATTTAGAAAGCAATATTTGGCGTGATTTAGAAAGCAATATTTGGCGTGATTTAGAAGGCAATATTTGGCCTGATTTAGAAAGCAATATTTGGCATGATTTAGAAAGCAATATTTGGCGTGATTTAGAAGGCAATATTTGGCGTGATTTAGAAAGCAATATTTGGCATGATTTAGAAGGCAATATTTGGCCTGATTTAGAAAGCAATATTTGGCATGATTTAGAAAGCAATATTTGGCATGATTTAGAAAGCAATATTTGGCGTGATTTAGAAAGCAATATTTGGCGTGATTTAGAAAGCAATATTTGGCGTGATTTAGAAAGCAATATTTGGCATGATTTAGAAAGCAATATTTGGCGTGATTTAGAAAGCAATATTTGGCATGATTTAGAAAGCAATATTTGGCCTGATTTAGAAAGCAATATTTGGCGTGATTTAGAAAGCAATATTTGGCGTGATTTAGAAAGCAATATTTGGCATGATTTAGAAAGCAATATTTGGCGTGATTTAGAAAGCAATATTTGGCGTGATTTAGAAAGCAATATTTGGCATGATTTGGCATGATTTAGAAAGCAATATTTGGCGTGATTTAGAAAGCAATATTTGGCATGATTTAGAAAGCAATATTTGGCCTGATTGAGAAAGCAATATTTGGCCTGATTTAGAAAGCAATATTTGGCATGATTTAGAAAGCAATATTTGGCGTGATTTAGAAAGCAATATTTGACGTGATTTAGAAAGTAATATTTGGCGTGATTTAGAAAGCAATATTTGGCGTGATTTAGAAAGCAATATTTGGCGTGATTTAGAAAGCAATATTTGGCATGATTTAGAAAGCAATATTTGGCGTGATTTAGAAAGCAATATTTGGCATGATTTAGAAAGCAATATTTGGCCTGATTTAGAAAGCAATATTTGGCATGATTTAGAAAGCAATATTTGGCATGATTTAGAAAGCAATATTTGGCATGATTTAGAAAGCAATATTTGGCATGATTTAGAAAGCAATATTTGGCATGATTTAGAAAGCAATATTTGGCGTGATTTAGAAAGCAATATTTGGCGTGATTTAGAAAGCAATATTTGGCGTGATTTAGAAAGCAATATTTGGCGTGATTTAGAAAGCAATATTTGGCGTGATTTAGAAAGCAATATTTGGCATGATTTAGAAAGCAATATTTGGCGTGATTTAGAAAGCAATATTTGGCGTGATTTAGAAAGCAATATTTGGCGTGATTTAGAAAGCAATATTTGGCATGATTTAGAAAGCAATATTTGGCGTGATTTAGAAAGTAATATTTGGCGTGATTTAGAAAGCAATATTTGGCCTGATTTAGAAAGCAATATTTGGCATGATTTAGAAAGCAATATTTGGCGTGATTTAGAAAGTAATATTTGGCGTGATTTAGAAAGCAATATTTGGCGTGATTTAGAAAGCAATATTTGGCGTGATTTAGAAAGCAATATTTGGCATGATTTAGAAAGCAATATTTGGCGTGATTTAGAAAGCAATATTTGGCATGATTTAGAAAGCAATATTTGGCGTGATTTAGAAAGCAATATTTGGCGTGATTTAGAAAGCAATATTTGGCGTGATTTAGAAAGCAATATTTGGCGTGATTTAGAAAGCAATATTTGGCGTGATTTAGAAAGCAATATTTGGCATGATTTAGAAAGCAATATTTGGCATGATTTAGAAAGCAATATTTGGCATGATTTAGAAAGCAATATTTGGCGTGATTTAGAAAGCAATATTTGGCATGATTGAGAAAGCAATATTTGGCCTGATTTAGAAAGCAATATTTGGCATGATTTAGAAAGCAATATTTGGCGTGATTTAGAAAGCAATATTTGGCATGATTGAGAAAGCAATATTTGGCCTGATTTAGAAAGCAATATTTGGCGTGATTTAGAAAGCAATATTTGGCGTGATTTAGAAAGCAATATTTGGCGTGATTTAGAAAGCAATATTTGGCGTGATTTAGAAAGTAATATTTGACGTGATTTAGAAAGCAATATTTGGCGTGATTTAGAAAGCAATATTTGGCGTGATTTAGAAAGCAATATTTGGCGTGATTTAGAAAGCAATATTTGGCGTGATTTAGAAAGCAATATTTGGCCTGATTTAGAAAGCAATATTTGGCCTGATTTAGAAAGCAATATTTGGCGTGATTTAGAAAGCAATATTTGGCGTGATTTAGAAAGCAATATTTGGCATGATTTAGAAAGCAATATTTGGCATGATTTAGAAAGCAATATTTGGCCTGATTTAGAAAGCAATATTTGGCGTGATTTAGAAAGCAATATTTGGCGTGATTTAGAAAGCAATATTTGGCCTGATTTAGAAAGCAATATTTGGCATGATTTAGAAAGCAATATTTGGCGTGATTTAGAAAGCAATATTTGGCGTGATTTAGAAAGCAATATTTGGCGTGATTTAGAAAGCAATATTTGGCATGATTTAGAAAGCAATATTTGGCGTGATTTAGAAAGCAATATTTGGCGTGATTTAGAAAGCAATATTTGGCATGATTTAGAAAGCAATATTTGGCCTGATTTAGAAAGCAATATTTGGCCTGATTTAGAAAGCAATATTTGGCCTGATTTAGAAAGCAATATTTGGCCTGATTTAGAAAGCAATATTTGGCATGATTTAGAAAGCTATATTTGGCGTGATTTAGAAAGCAATATTTGGCGTGATTTAGAAAGCAATATTTGGCGTGATTTAGAAAGCAATATTTGGCATGATTTAGAAAGCAATATTTGACATGATTTAGAAAGCAATATTTGGCGTGATTTAGAAAGCAATATTTGGCGTGATTTAGAAAGCAATATTTGGCGTGATTTAGAAAGCAATATTTGGCCTGATTTAGAAAGTAATATTTGGCGTGATTTAGAAAGCAATATTTGGCCTGATTTAGAAAGCAATATTTGGCGTGATTTAGAAAGCAATATTTGGCGTGATTTAGAAAGCAATATTTGGCGTGATTTAGAAAGCAATATTTGGCGTGATTTAGAAAGCAATATTTGGCGTGATTTAGAAAGCAATATTTGGCATGATTTAGAAAGCAATATTTGGCATGATTTAGAAAGCAATATTTGGCGTGATTTAGAAAGCAATATTTGGCGTGATTTAGAAAGCAATATTTGGCGTGATTTAGAAAGCAATATTTGGCGTGATTTAGAAAGCAATATTTGGCGTGATTTAGAAAGCAATATTTGGCGTGATTTAGAAAGCAATATTTGACGTGATTTAGAAAGTAATATTTGGCGTGATTTAGAAAGCAATATTTGGCGTGATTTAGAAAGCAATATTTGGCGTGATTTAGAAAGCAATATTTGGCGTGATTTAGAAAGTAATATTTGGCGTGATTTAGAAAGCAATATTTGGCGTGATTGAGAAAGCAATATTTGGCATGATTTAGAAAGCAATATTTGCCGTGATTTAGAAAGCAATATTTGGCATGATTTAGAAAGCAATATTTGGCGTGATTTAGAAAGTAATATTTGGCGTGATTTAGAAAGCAATATTTGGCGTGATTTAGAAAGTAATATTTGGCGTGATTTAGAAAGCAATATTTGGCGTGATTTAGAAAGCAATATTTGGCATGATTTAGAAAGCAATATTTGGCGTGATTTAGAAAGCAATATTTGGCATGATTTAGAAAGCAATATTTGGCGTGATTTAGAAAGCAATATTTGGCGTTATTTAGAAAGCAATATTTGGCGTGATTTAGAAAGCAATATTTGGCATGATTTAGAAAGCAATATTTGGCGTGATTTAGAAAGCAATATTTGGCATGATTTAGAAAGCAATATTTGGCGTGATTTAGAAAGCAATATTTGGCGTGATTTAGAAAGCAATATTTGGCGTGATTTAGAAAGCAATATTTGGCGTGATTTAGAAAGCAATATTTGGCGTGATTTAGAAAGCAATATTTGGCATGATTTAGAAAGCAATATTTGGCATGATTTAGAAAGCAATATTTGGCGTGATTTAGAAAGCAATATTTGGCGTGATTTAGAAAGCAATATTTGGCGTGATTTAGAAAGCAATATTTGGCATGATTTAGAAAGCAATATTTGGCGTGATTGAGAAAGCAATATTTGGCGTGATTTAGAAAGCAATATTTGGCATGATTTAGAAAGCAATATTTGGCATGATTTAGAAAGCAATATTTGGCGTGATTCAGAAAGCAATATTTGGCGTGATTTAGAAAGCAATATTTGGCATGATTTAGAAAGCAATATTTAGAAAGCAATATTTGGCATGATTTAGAAAGCAATATTTGGCATGATTTAGAAAGCAATATTTGGCGTGATTTAGAAAGCAATATTTGGCGTGATTTAGAAAGCAATATTTGGCATGATTTAGAAAGCAATATTTGGCATGATTTAGAAAGCAATATTTGGCGTGATTTAGAAAGCAATATTTGGCATGATTTAGAAAGCAATATTTGGCATGATTTAGAAAGCAATATTTGGCGTGATTTAGAAAGCAATATTTGGCGTGATTTAGAAAGCAATATTTGGCATGATTTAGAAAGCAATATTTGACGTGATTTAGAAAGCAATATTTGGCATGATTTAGAAAGCAATATTTGGCCTGATTTAGAAAGCAATATTTGGCATGATTTAGAAAGCAATATTTGGCCTGATTTAGAAAGCAATATTTGGCATGATTTAGAAAGCAATATTTGGCATGATTTAGAAAGCAATATTTGGCGTGATTTAGAAAGCAATATTTGGCATGATTTAGAAAGCAATATTTGGCGTGATTTAGAAAGCAATATTTGGCGTGATTTAGAAGGCAATATTTGGCCTGATTTAGAAAGCAATATTTGGCATGATTTAGAAGGCAATATTTGGCCTGATTTAGAAAGCAATATTTGGCATGATTTAGAAAGCAATATTTGGCGTGATTTAGAAAGCAATATTTGGCGTGATTTAGAAGGCAATATTTGGCCTGATTTAGAAAGCAATATTTGGCATGATTTAGAAAGCAATATTTGGCGTGATTTAGAAGGCAATATTTGGCGTGATTTAGAAAGCAATATTTGGCATGATTTAGAAGGCAATATTTGGCCTGATTTAGAAAGCAATATTTGGCATGATTTAGAAAGCAATATTTGGCATGATTTAGAAAGCAATATTTGGCGTGATTTAGAAAGCAATATTTGGCGTGATTTAGAAAGCAATATTTGGCGTGATTTAGAAAGCAATATTTGGCATGATTTAGAAAGCAATATTTGGCGTGATTTAGAAAGCAATATTTGGCATGATTTAGAAAGCAATATTTGGCCTGATTTAGAAAGCAATATTTGGCGTGATTTAGAAAGCAATATTTGGCGTGATTTAGAAAGCAATATTTGGCATGATTTAGAAAGCAATATTTGGCGTGATTTAGAAAGCAATATTTGGCGTGATTTAGAAAGCAATATTTGGCATGATTTGGCATGATTAGAAAGCAATATTTGGCGTGATTTAGAAAGCAATATTTGGCGTGATTTAGAAAGCAATATTTGGCGTGATTTAGAAAGCAATATTTGGCATGATTTAGAAAGCAATATTTGGCGTGATTTAGAAAGCAATATTTGGCGTGATTTAGAAAGCAATATTTGGCATGATTTAGAAAGCAATATTTGGCATGATTTAGAAAGCAATATTTGGCGTGATTTAGAAAGCAATATTTGGCATGATTTAGAAAGCAATATTTGGCGTGATTCAGAAAGCAATATTTGGCGTGATTTAGAAAGCAATATTTGGCGTGATTTAGAAAGCAATATTTGGCGTGATTTAGAAAGCAATATTTGGCATGATTTAGAAAGCAATATTTGGCATGATTTAGAAAGCAATATTTGGCCTGATTTAGAAAGCAATATTTGGCATGATTTAGAAAGCAATATTTGGCGTGATTCAGAAAGCAATATTTGGCGTGATTTAGAAAGCAATATTTGGCATGATTTAGAAAGCAATATTTGGCATGATTTAGAAAGCAATATTTGGCCTGATTTAGAAAGCAATATTTGGCATGATTTAGAAAGCAATATTTGGCGTGATTTAGAAAGCAATATTTGGCGTGATTTAGAAAGCAATATTTGGCGTGATTTAGAAAGCAATATTTGGCGTGATTTAGAAAGCAATATTTGGCGTGATTTAGAAAGCAATATTTGGCATGATTTAGAAAGCAATATTTGGCGTGATTTAGAAAGCAATATTTGGCATGATTTAGAAAGCAATATTTGGCGTGATTCAGAAAGCAATATTTGGCGTGATTTAGAAAGCAATATTTGGCGTGATTTAGAAAGCAATATTTGGCATGATTTAGAAAGCAATATTTGGCGTGATTTAGAAAGCAATATTTGGCATGATTTAGAAAGCAATATTTGGCATGATTTAGAAAGCAATATTTGGCCTGATTTAGAAAGCAATATTTGGCATGATTTAGAAAGCAATATTTGGCGTGATTCAGAAAGCAATATTTGGCGTGATTTAGAAAGCAATATTTGGCATGATTTAGAAAGCAATATTTGGCATGATTTAGAAAGCAATATTTGGCCTGATTTAGAAAGCAATATTTGGCATGATTTAGAAAGCAATATTTGGCGTGATTTAGAAAGCAATATTTGGCGTGATTTAGAAAGCAATATTTGGCGTGATTTAGAAAGCAATATTTGGCATGATTTAGAAAGCAATATTTGGCATGATTTAGAAAGCAATATTTGGCGTGATTTAGAAAGCAATATTTGGCCTGATTTAGAAAGCAATATTTGGCATGATTTAGAAAGCAATATTTGGCGTGATTTAGAAAGCAATATTTGGCGTGATTTAGAAAGCAATATTTGGCGTGATTTAGAAAGCAATATTTGGCGTGATTTAGAAAGCAATATTTGGCGTGATTTAGAAAGCAATATTTGGCGTGATTTAGAAAGCAATATTTGGCGTGATTTAGAAAGC
>JARQWZ010005527.1:12500-15000 GCA_033150135.1 Gobio occitaniae
ATTAAAGGGGTGGTCAAACACATTAAAGGGGTGGTCAAACACATTAAAGGGGTGGTCAAACACATTAAAGAGGTGGTCAAACACATTAAAGGGGTGGTCAAACACATTAAAGGGGTGGTCAAACACATTAAAGGGGTGGTCAAACACATTAAAGACACATTAAAGAGGTGGTCAAACACATTAAAGGGGTGGTCAAACACATTAAAGGGGTGGTCAAACACATTAAAGAGGTGGTCAAACACATTAAAGAGGTGGTCAAACACATTAAAGGGGTGGTCAAACACATCAAACACATTAAAGGGGTGGTCAAACACATCAAACACATTAAAGGGGTGGTCAAACACATTAAAGGGGTGGTCAAACACATTAAAGAGGTGGTCAAACACATTAAAGAGGTGGTCAAACACATTAAAGGGGTGGTCAAACACATCAAACACATTAAAGGGGTGGTCAAACACATTAAAGGGGTGGTCAAACACATTAAAGGGGTGGTCAAACACATCAAACACATTAAAGGGGTGGTCAAACACATTAAAGAGGTGGTCAAACACATTAAAGGGGTGGTCAAACACATCAAACACATTAAAGGGGTGGTCAAACACATTAAAGGGGTGGTCAAACACATTAAAGGGGTGGTCAAACACGTTAAAGGTGTGGTCAAACACATTAAAGGGGTGGTCAAACACATCAAACACATTAAAGGGGTGGTCAAACACATTAAAGGGGTGGTCAAACACATTAAAGGGGTGGTCAAACACGTTAAAGGTGTGGTCAAACACATTAAAGGGGTGGTCAAACACATTAAAGGGGTGGTCAAACACATTAAAGGGGTGGTCAAACACATTAAAGGTGTGGTCAAACACATTAAAGGGGTGGTCAAACACATTAAAGGGGTGGTCAAACACATTAAAGAGGTGGTCAAACACATTAAAGGGGTGGTCAAACACATCAAACACATTAAAGGGGTGGTCAAACACATTAAAGGGGTGGTCAAACATTACATTAAAATGGTAGCAACATGCTAATTTGTCTTAACACGATAATTCAAGCTAGAAAGAGTGTCAATCATGCTAGTTGATGTTAGCGCCGCCTCTTTTCCACGTTCATATGTTGGACGCTCGTCTCAATGATGTTTGTCTGTTTCCAGGGAACATCCAATCGGTGATCAGAGCTTCCAGTGCTACATCCGCCAGCAGTCCGAAAGCTCCACCTACTCCATCTGACCACGCCCACTGCAGACTCGGTCTCCACGGCAACGGCTTTGATTGACAGGAAGGCGGCCACAGACTCAAGCTTTGGTGTTTTTATAGGATAACCAATCACAGCGTCCCCTGAGCGGCGTCATGATGTCTTCAGGACCACAATGCTTTGCGTTCACTGAGGTGTCAGATGAACCTGAGGAACGTTCAGAAGGACTGCTGCATTGTGGGAAACGTGTCATGTGTGTGTGTGTGTGTGTGTGTGTGACACTAAAGCAGGGTCCAGACGCTCAGCAACACATGAGCGTGTGTTTTTATACTTCCTGTGGTGTCTCACGTCCTATAGGACTGTGTTTTAAATTCACTGATGTGTGTGTGTGCGTGAGTGTGTGTGTGTGTGTGTGTGTGTGTGTGTGTGTGTGTGTGTGAGAGAGTGTGTGAGAGTGCGTAAGTGTGTGTGTGAGTGTGTGTGAGAGAGAATGCGTAAGTGTGTGTGAGTGTGTGTGAGAGTGCGTAAGTGTGTGTGAGTGTGTGTGAGAGTGCGTAAGTGTGTGTGTGAGTGTGTGTGAGAGAGAATGCGTAAGTGTGTGTGAGTGTGTGTGAGAGTGCGTAAGTGTGTGTGAGTGTGTGTGAGAGAGAGTGCGTAAGTGTGTGTGTGAGTGTGTGTGAGAGAGAGTGCGTAAGTGTGTGTGTGAGTGTGTGTGAGAGAGAGTGCGTAAGTGTGTGTGAGCGTGTGTGAGTGTGTGTGTGAGTGAGTGAGTGTGTGTGTGTGTGTGTGTGTGTGTGTGTGAGTGTGTGTGAGTGTGAGTGTGTGAGTGTGTGTGAGAGAGAGTGCGTAAGTGTGTGTGAGTGAGTGTGTGTGTGAGTGTGCGTGTGTGAGTGTGTGTGAGAGAGAGTGCGTAAGTGTGTGTGAGTGTGTGTGAGTGTGTGTGTGTGTGTGTGTGTGTGTGTGTGTGTGTGTGTGTGTGAGTGAGTGTGTGTGAGAGTGCGTAAGTGTGTGTGTGAGAGAGAGTGCGTAAGTCTGTGTGTGTGAGTGTGTGTGTGAGAGAGAGTGCGTAAGTGTGTGTGTGTGTGTGTGTGTGAGAGAGAGTGCGTAAGTGTGTGTGTGTGAGAGAGAGAGTGCGTAAGTGTGTGTGCGTGAGTGTGTGTGTGAGTGTGTGTGTGAGAGAGAGTGCGTAAGTGTGTGTGTGTGTGTGTGTGTGTGTGTGTGTGAGAGAGAGTGCGTAAGTGTGTGTGTGTGTGTGTGTGTGTGTGTGTGTGTGTGTGTGTGTGTGTGTGTGTGAGAGAGAGTGCGTAAGTGT
>JARQWZ010005527.1:20000-37500 GCA_033150135.1 Gobio occitaniae
ATAATGTTAACAAAAAACTGCATCTACAGCGTCACAATGTATCAGTGTTTACAAAAGTCACTGTAGCAATGTTGACACTATTAATACTGTACAGTAAGAATGTAGCAGTTTACAGAATTAACTTACAATGTTGTCAAAATGAACAGTATTTAAAGTAAGAATGTTTCCGTGTTTACAAAATTAAAACTGCTGTCAAAATGAATAGTATTTAAAAAAGAGTAACAATGTATCAGTGTTTACTGAAGTCAGTGTAACGGTTTTGCCAAAATGATCAACAGTTACACAATAACAATGTTGCGTGTTTACTAAAGTAACTCACAATGTTGCCAAATGAGCCGTGTTTACAATTTATCAGTGTTTAGTTGTAAAGTATGAATGTTGTAAACGGTAGAAAGAGGTGGAGCACGCGAGCATAAATCCCTCTGACACACTTCTGCTGTTAATGGGGTCAAAGCTGAGCACGCGTGTGTGTGTGTGAGAGTCCAGAGAGTCCGTGTTCTGTGTGTTTTGTGCTCTCTCATGTGCATCACCATTGGTCAATGAGAGCCGTGGCGAATGGACAAACTGTCCACTGTTCCTGACGCGTGTTCCTGACGCGTGTTCCTGACGTGTGTTCCTGACGTGTGTTCCTGACGTGTGTTCCTGACGTGTGTTCCTGACGTGTGTTCCTGACGTGTGCTCCTGACGTGTGTTCCTGACGTGTGTTCCTGACGTGTGTTCCTGACGTGTGCTCCTGACGTGTGCTCTTGACGTGTGTTCCTGACGTGTGCTCCTGACGCATGTTCCTGACGTGTGCTCTTGACGTGTGTTCCTGACGTGTGCTCTTGACGTGTGTTCCTGACGTGTGTTCCTGACGTGTGTTCCTGACGTGTGCTCCTGACGTGTGCTCTTGACGTGTGCTCTTGACGTGTGTTCCTGACGTGTGCTCCTGACGCATGTTCCTGACGTGTGCTCCTGACGTGTGTTCCTGACGTGTGCTCCTGACGTGTGCTCTTGACGTGTGTTCCTGACGTGTGCTCCTGACGCATGTTCCTGACGTGTGCTCTTGACGTGTGTTCCTGACGTGTGCTCTTGACGTGTGTTCCTGACGCGTGTTCCTGACGTGTGTTCCTGACGTGTGCTCCTGACGCGTGTTCCTGACGTGTGTTCCTGACGTGTGCTCCTGACGCATGTTCCTGACGTGTGCTCTTGACGTGTGCTCCTGACATGTGTTCCTGACGTGTGCTCCTGACATGTGTTCCCGACGTGTGTTCTTGACGTGTGCTCCTGACATGTGTTCCTGACGTGTGCTCTTGACGTGTGCTCCTGACATGTGTTCCCGACGTGTGCTCTTGACGTGTGCTCCTGACGTGTGCTCCTGACATGTGTTCCTGACGTGTGCTCTTGACGTGTGCTCCTGACGCGTGTTCCTGACGTGTGTTCCCGACGTGTGCTCTTGACGTGTGCTCCCGACGTGTGTTCCCGACGTGTGCTCCCGACGTGTGTTCCTGACGTGTGCTCTTGACGTGTGCTCTTGACGTGTGCTCCTGACGCGTGTTCCTGACGCGTGCTCTTGACGCGTGCTCCTGACGTGTGCTCCTGACGCGTGTTCCTGACGCGTGCTCTTGACGCGTGCTCTTGACGTGTGTTCCTGACGTGTGCTCCTGACGTGTGCTCCTGACGTGTACTCTTGACGTGTGCTCTTGACGTGTGCTCCTGACGTGTGTTCCTGACGTGTGTTCCTGACGTGTGCTCCTGACGTGTGTTCCTGACGTGTGCTCCTGACGTGTGCTCCTGACGTGTGCTCCTGACGTGTTCTCCTGACGTGTGCTCCTGACGTGTGCTCCTGACGTGTGCTCCTGACGTGTGCTCCTGACGTGTGCTCCTGACGTGTGTTCCTGACGTGTGTTCCTGACGTGTGCTCCTGACGTGTGCTCCTGACGTGTGCTCCTGACGTGTGCTCCTGACGTGTTCTCCTGACGTGTGCTCCTGACGTGTGTTCCTGACGTGTGCTCCTGACGTGTGCTCCTGACGTGTGCTCCTGACGTGTGTTCCTGACGTGTGTTCCTGACGTGTGCTCCTGACGTGTGCTCCTGACGTGTGCTCCTGTATCGAAAGCCAAATGGGTCAGAATTTGCGTGCTTTTCATCGCCGTATTAATATTAAAACGCCGTTTTCATAACGCCACCAAGCGTTAAATAAGCGGCGTCAGGCGTTAAGTTAATGTCTCGCCGCCACTCGCCGAAAGACGCTAAGTTGACGCCACACGCCACTCAAAATGCAGATTTATGGGCTCATCTACATGGGCACACATCTACCAGGTTTGAGGACTCTACGGCAAGTCGGAGCATCCAGTTTGCAAAAGCACGAAGATGGCAATGGTTTGCAACGTTAACACACTGTATATGATACTGTATATGAAGTGTAAATGCTCATACATATCAACACCAAACTACACGTTTTCCTGTTTTCTCATATTATACTGGATAGTGTCTGAAATTATAATTAAAGTAACAAGTGAATGCACATTTACTTGAATCTGTACATATAACAAAGCATCAAAATCTTTCCACATACACCAATTTGGGAAAGTTAGGCTACTTCAAGAATATTATTTTTAAAATTGGGATAGGAAATAATTATACGCATGTCATCATCACCAATGTCATAATAGATTAATTCTGCTTTTGTGATGCTTACATTCATCATCTTGTAAAGTTTCTGTCTGCTTCAGACTGGATTTGAGTGCTGAAAGGCACTGGTAGCTCTGGCAGTGCCAGTGTGTGATCCAGAACATGTGAGCGGAGCGCTAGAATGCCCTTTTGTGACATGCTGGTTCGAAATATGTGAAAGTATTAAGTAAGAATAACTTTTTTTTCATTTAATTCATTTTAATTAATTTAATTTAAGCCATTAGTCGACTAAGCACACATTTATATTCATTTAATTACTTCAATATATACTGGAGAGTATTCTAAACCATCGCCTCTGCTATTGTCTGCTTGATTCTTATTTATTAAATTCAGGTAAAAAAAACAAACATACAATTTATACAAAACGAAATTCACTTTGAAGGCTTTCACAAAACAAAACTTGAAGGGGTCAAAACCATTTCTGACCCATATTGCACTTATGACGTGTCCTATCTCAGGCTGTTCACTCAATCAACATGGCATTCAAAATAACATTATAATATTTAAACTTAAATATGAAACTAATTCCTTTTTTTAAATGACTATATAGTGCAATACAGAGAAATTTCATGTCGGAGCGGGATTTGAGAGAAGGTTGTTTACCGGTGAACGGTTCATGAGCGGTGTGATTGCTCTGGCAGAGAGCGTGTGTGTGCAAGAGGGAAAAATGTATTAATGTAATATTTATTAGAAGTAGTTTTTATCTTAGATTCTCTAAACTGTTGACTGTTAACTAAATACAATAAATAAAAAAACAGGATGTAGCCTATACTCTTTTGAAGTCAATGAAACTTAATATTGGTTCTACTGGTTCCCAAGTCTTCAGTCACTGGTTTCGAATGGGTGAGTAGCCTAAATGATGACAGAATTTTTATTTTTGGATGGACTACAAATTTTATCTATTATAATCTATTAGTAGGCTACTTGGAGAATATTGATTCCCAAATTGGTGTATGTGGAAAGATTTTGATGCTTTGTTATATGTACAGATTCAAGTAAATGTGCATTCACTTGTTACTTTAATTATAATTTCAGACACTATCCAGTATAATATGAGAAAACAGGAAAACGTGTAGTTTGGTGTTGATATGTATGAGCATTTACACTTCATATACAGTATCATATACAGTGTGTTAACGTTGCAAACCATTGCCATCTTCGTGCTTTTGCAAACTGGATGCTCCGACTTGCCGTAGAGTCCTCAAACCTGGTAGATGTGTGCCCATGTAGATGAGCCCATAAATCTGCATTTTGAGTGGCGTGTGGCGTCAACTTAGCGTCTTTCGGCGAGTGGCGGCGAGACATTAACTTAACGCCTGACGGCGCTTATTTAACGCTTGGTGGCGTTATGAAAACGGCGTTTTAATATTAATACGGCGATGAAAAGAACGTGAATTCTGACCCATTTGGCTTTCGATAGTCAGCTGACGTGTGCTTCTGACGTGTGCATCTGACGTGTGTTCTTGACGTGTGTTCTTGACGTGTTTTCCTGACCTGTGCTTCTGACGTGTGCTTCTGACCTGTGCTTCTGACGTGTGCTTCTGACGTGTGCTTCTGACGTGTGTTCCTGACGTGTGTTCTTGACGTGTGCTTCTGACGTGTGCTTCTGACGTGTGCTTCTGACGTGTGCTTCTGACGTGTGTTCCTGACGTGTGTTCTTGACGTGTGCTTCTGACGTGTGCTTCTGACGTGTGCTTCTGACGTGTGCTTCTGACGTGTGCATCTGACGTGTGCTTCTGACGTGTGCTTCTGACGTGTGCTTCTGACGTGTGCATCTGACGTGTGCTTCTGACGTGTGCTTCTGACGTGTGCTTCTGACGTGTGCTTCTGACGTGTGCTTCTGACGTGTGCTTCTGACGTGTGCTTCTGACGTGTGCATCTGACGTGTGCTTCTGACGTGTGCTTCTGACGTGTGCTTCTGACGTGTGCTTCTGACCTGTGCTTCTGACGTGTGCATCTGACGTGTGCTTCTGACGTGTGCTTCTGACGTGTGCTTCTGACGTGTGCTTCTGACGTGTGCTTCTGACGTGTGCTTCTGACGTGTGCTTCTGACGTGTGCATCTGACGTGTGCATCTGACGTGTGTTCCTGACGTGTGTTCCTGACGTGTGCTTCTGACGTGTGCTTCTGACCTGTGCTTCTGACCTGTGCTTCTGACGTGTGCTTCTGACGTGTGCTTCTGACCTGTGCTTCTGACGTGTGCTAATGACGTGTGCTTCTGACGTGTGCTTCTGACCTGTGCTTCTGACGTGTGCTTCTGACGTGTGCTTCTGACGTGTGCTAATGACGTGTGCTTCTGACCTGTGCTTCTGACGTGTGCTCCTGACGTGTGCTTCTGACGTGTGCTTCTGACGTGTGCTTCTGACGTGTGCTAATGACGTGTGCTTCTGACGTGTGCTTCTGACGTGTGCTTCTGACGTGTGCTTCTGACGTGTGCTAATGACGTGTGCTTCTGACGTGTGCTTCTGACGTGTGCTTCTGACGTGTGCTTCTGACGTGTGCTAATGACGTGTGCTTCTGACCTGTGCTTCTGACGTGTGCTTCTGACGTGTGCTTCTGACGTGTGCTAATGACGTGTGCTTCTGACGTGTGCTTCTGACGTGTGCTTCTGACGTGTGCTTCTGACGTGTGCTTCTGACGTGTGCTTCTGACGTGTGCTTCTGACGTGTGCTTCTGACGTGTGCTTCTGACGTGTGCTTCTGACGTGTGCTTCTGACGTGTGCTAATGACGTGTGCTTCTGACGTGTGCTTCTGACGTGTGCTTCTGACGTGTGCTTCTGACGTGTGCATCTGACGTGTGCTTCTGACCTGTGCTTCTGACGTGTGCTTCTGACGTGTGCTTCTGACGTGTGCTTCTGACGTGTGCATCTGACGTGTGTTCCTGACGTGTGCTTCTGACCTGTGCTTCTGACGTGTGCTTCTGACGTGTGCTTCTGACGTGTGCTTCTGACCTGTGCTTCTGACGTGTGCTCCTGACGTGTGCTCCTGACGTGTGCTTCTGACGTGTGTTCCTGACGTGTGCTTCTGACGTGTGTTCTTGACGTGTGTTCTTGACGTGTTTTCCTGACCTGTGCTTCTGACGTGTGTTCTTGACGTGTGTTCTTGACGTGTGCTTCTGACGTGTGTTCCTGACGTGTGTTCTTGACGTGTGCTTCTGACCTGTGCTTCTGACGTGTGCTTCTGACGTGTGCTTCTGATGTGTGTTCTTGACGTGTGCTTCTGACGTGTGTTCCTGACGTGTGCTTCTGACGTGTGTTCTTGACGTGTGTTCTTGACGTGTTTTCCTGACCTGTGCTTCTGACGTGTGTTCTTGACGTGTGCTTCTGACGTGTGTTCCTGACGTGTGTTCTTGACGTGTGCTTCTGACGTGTGCTTCTGACGTGTGTTCCTGACGTGTGTTCTTGACGTGTGCTTCTGACGTGTGTTCTTGACGTGTGCTTCTGACGTGTGCTTCTAACGTGTGTTCTTGACCTGTGCTTCTGACGTGTGTTCTTGACGTGTGCTTCTGACGTGTGTTCCTGACGTGTGTTCTTGACGTGTGCTTCTGACGTGTGTTCCTGACGTGTGTTCTTGACGTGTGCGTCTGACGTGTGTTCTTGACGTGTGCGTCTGACGTGTGTTCTTGACGTGTGCGTCTGACGTGTGTTCTTGACGTGTGCTTCTGACGTGTGCTTCTGGCGTGTGTTCCTGACGTGTGTTCTTGACATGTGCGTCTGACGTGTGTTCTTGACGTGTGCTCCTGACATGTGTTCCTGTAAGTCAGCTGACGTGTGCGTCTGACGTGTGTTCTTGACGTGTGCTCCTGACATGTGTTCCTGTAAGTCAGCTGACGTGTGCGTCTGACGTGTGTTCTTGACGTGTGCTCCTGACGTGTGTTCCTGTAAGTCAGCTGACGTGTGTTCCTGACGGATGCGTCTGACGTGTGTTCTTGACGTGTGCTCCTGACATGTGTTCCTGTAAGTCAGCTGACATGTGCTCCTGACGTGTGTTCCTGACGTGTGCTTCTGATGTGTGTTCTTGACGTGTTTTCCTGACATGTGTTCCTGTAAGTCAGCTGACGTGTGCTCCTGACGTGTGTTCCTGACGTGTGCTTCTGATGTGTGTTCTTGACGTGTGCTTCTGACATGTGTTCCTGTAAGTCAGCTCACATGTGCTCCTGACGTGTGTTCCTGACGTGTGTTCCTGACGTGTGCTCCTGACGTGTGTTCCTGACGTGTGCTCCTGACGTGTGTTCTTGACGTGTGTTCTCCTGACGTGTGTTCCTGACATGTGCTCCTGACGTGTGCGTCTGACGTGTGTTCTTGACGTGTTTTCCTGACGTGTGCTTCTGACGTGTGTTCCTGACGTGTGCGTCTGACGTGTGTTCTTGACGTGTGCTCCTGACGTGTGTTCCTGTAAGTCAGCTGACGTGTGCTCCTGACATGTGTTCTTGACGTGTGTTCCTGACGTGTGCTCCTGTAAGTCAGCTGACGTGTGCTCCTGACGTGTGCATCTGACGTGTGTTCTTGACGTGTGCTCCTGACGTGTGCTCCTGTAAGTCAGCTGACGTGTGCTCCTGACGTGTGCATCTGACGTGTGTTTTTGATGTGTGCTCCTGACGTGTGCTCCTAACATGTGTTCTTGATGTGTGTTCCTGACGTGTGCATCTGATGTGTGTTCTTGACGTGTTTTCCTGACGTGTGCTTCTGACGCGTGTTCCTGACGTGTGCTCCTGACGTGTGTTCCTGACATTTGCTCCTGACGTGTGTTCCTGACGTCTGCTCCTGACGTGTGCTCTGACGTGTGCTCCTGACGTGTGCTCCTGACGTGTGTTCCTGACGTATGCTCCTGACGTGTGCTCCTGACGTGTGCTCCTGACGTGTGCTCCTGACGTGTGCTCCTGACGTGTGCTCCTGACGTGTGCTTCTGATGTGTGTTCTTGACGTGTGCTTCCGACATGTATTCCTGTAAGTCAGCTGATGTGTTCTCCTGACGTGTGCTCCTGTAAGTCAGCTGACGTGTTCTCCTGGCGTGTGCTCCTGACGTGTGTTCCTGACGTGTGCTCCTGACGTGTGCTCCTGACGTGTGCTCCTGACGTGTGCTTCTGACATGTATTCCTGTAAGTCAGCTGATGTGTTCTCCTGACGTGTGCTCCTGTAAGTCAGCTGACGTGTTCTCCTGACGTGTTCTCCTGACGTGTGCTCCTGACGTGTGCTTCTGATGTGTGTTCTTGACGTGTGCTCCTGACAAGTCAGCTGACATGTGCTCCTGACGTGTGTTCTTGACGTGTGCTCCTGACATGTGTTTTTGACATGTGTTCTTGTAAGTCAGCTGACGTGTTCTCCTGACGTGTGTTCCTGTAAGTCAGCTGACGTGTTCTCCTGACGTGTGTTCTTGACGTGTGCTCCTGACGTGTGCTTCTGACGTGTGTTCTTGACGTGTGCTCCTGACGTGTGTTCTTGACGTGTGCTCCTGACGTGTGTTCTTGACGTGTGCTCTTGACATGTGTTCCTGCAAGTCAGCTGAAGTGTGTTCCTGACATGTGCATCTGACGTGTGTTCTTGACGTGTTTTCCTGCTTCTGACGTGTGTTCTTGACGTGTGCTCCTGACGTGTGTTCTTGACATGTGCTCCTGACGTGTGTTCTTGACGTGTGTTCTTGACGTGTGCTCCTGACGTGTGCTTCTGATGTGTGTTCTTGACGTGTGCTCCTGACATGTGTTCCTGCAAGTCAGCTCACATGTGCTCCTGACGTGTGTTCTTGACGTGTGCTCCTGACGTGTGCTTCTGACATGTGTTCCTGTTAGTCAGCTGACGTGTGTTCCTGACATGTGCTTCTGATATGTGTTCTTGACGTGTGCTCCTGACATGTGTTCCTGCAAGTCAGCTGACATGTGCTTCTGACGTGTATTCTTGACGTGTGCTCCTGACGTGTGTTTCTGACATGTGTTCTTGTAAGTCAGCTGACGTGTTCTCTTGACGTTTTCTCCTGATGTGTGCTCCTGACGTGTGTTCCTGACGTGTGCTCCTGACGTGTGTTCTTGACGTGTGCTCCTGACGTGTGCTTCTGATGTGTGTTCTTGACGTGTGCTCCTGACATGTGTTCCTGCAAGTCAGCTCACATGTGCTCCTGACGTGTGTTCTTGACGTGTGCTCCTGACCTGTGCTTCTGACATGTGTTCCTGTAAGTCAGCTGACGTGTGTTCCTGACATTTGCTTCTGATATGTGTTCTTGACGTGTGCTCCTGACATGTGTTCCTGCAAGTCAGCTGACATGTGCTCCTGACGTGTGTTCTTGACGTGTGCTCCTGACGTGTGTTTCTGACATGTGACGTGTGCTCCTGACGTGTGTTTCTGACATGTGTTCCTGTAAGTCAGCTGAAGTGTGTTCCTGACATGTGCATCTGACGTGTGTTCTTGACGTGTTTTCCTGACGTGTGCTTCTGACGTGTGCTCCTGACGTGTGCTTCTGATGTGTGTTCTTGACGTGTGCTCCTGACATGTGTTCCTGTAAGTCAGCTGACGTGTGCATCTGACGTGTGTTCTTGACGTGTTTTCCTGACTTGTGCTTCTGACGTGTGTTCTTGACGTGTGCTCCTGACGTGTGCTTCTGATGTGTGTTCTTGATGTGTGCTCCTGACATGTGTTCCTGCAAGTCAGCTCACATGTGCTCCTGACGTGTGTTCTTGACGTGTGCTTCTGACATGTGTTCCAGTAAGTCAGCTGACGTGTGTTCTTGACGTGTTTTCCTGACGTGTGCTTCTGACGTGTGTTCTTGACGTGTGCTCCTGACGTGTGCTCCTGACGTGTGTTCCTGACATGTGTTCCTGACGTGTGTTCTTGACGTGTGCTCCTGACGTGTGTTTCTGACATGTGTTCTTGACGTGTGCTCCTGACGTGTGTTTCTGACATGTGTTCCTGTAAGTCAGCTGAAGTGTGTTCCTGACATGTGTATCTGACGTGTGCTCTTGACGTGTTTTCCTGACGTGTGCTTCTGACATGTGTTCTTGACGTGTGTTCTTGACGTGTGTTCTTGACGTGTGTTCTTGACGTGTGTTCTTGACGTGTGCTCCTGACATGTGCTTCTGATGTGTGTTCTTGACGTGTGCTCCTGACGTGTGCTTCTGACATGTGTTCCTGTAAGTCAGCTGACGTGTGTTCCTGACATGTGCATCTGACGTGTGTTTTTGACGTGTTTTCCTGACGTGTGCTTCTGACGTGTGTTCTTGACGTGTGCTCCTGACGTGTGCTCCTGACGTGTGCTCTGACGTGTGTTCCTGATGTGTGCTCCTGACGTGTGCTCCTGACGTGTGTTCCTGACGTGTGTTCCTGACGTGTGCTCCTGACATGTGTTCTTAACGTGTGCTCCTGACGTGTGTTCCTGACGTGTGCTCTGACGTGTGTTCCTGACGTGTGCTCCTGACGTGTGCTCCTGACGTGTGTTCCTGACGTGTGTTCCTGACGTGTGCTCCTGACGTGTGCTCCTGACGTGTGCTCCTGACGTGTGTTCTTGACGTGTGCTCCTGACGTGTGCTCCTGACGTGTGCTCCTGACGTGTTCTCCTGACGTGTGCTCCTGACGTGTGCTCCTGACGCGTGTTCTTGACGTGTGCTCCTGACGTGTGTTCTTGACGTGTGCTCCTGACGTGTGCTGCTGACGTGTGTTCCTGACGTGTGTTCCTGACGTGTGCTCCTGACGTGTGTTCTTGAGGTGTGCTCCTGACGTGTGCTCCTGACGTGTGTTCTTGACGTGTGCTCCTGACGTGTTCTCCTGACGTGTGCTCCGTGTGCAGTTCTCCCTCAGAACCAAGCCTCTGCGTTCCTGCAGAGACACAGACGTGCCAACACCCTGTTTGAGGAGAGCAAGAAGGGGAACCTGGAGCGCGAGTGCATCGAGGAGCTGTGCAATAAAGAGGAGGCGCGGGAGATCTTCGAGAACAACCTGGAAACGGTGCGTTCTGCACACCCGATCAATACTGCTGTTTGTGTAGTGACCCGTCTGTTGACAATAATGTGTCAATAATCTCATGTTCTCTCGTCTTCCAGGAATACTTCTACCCCAAATACGTCAGTAAGTCAAATAAACACTTCCTGTGATCCACAGCATGTTGCGCAATCTGTGATGTCATCAGGCTCCGCCCACCACACGTCACACTTTGATCTGGGACTGAAGCCATACTTTCATACTTTCAATGCATACGTTAAGTGTGATGTTTAAATATGCAAATGAGGCATTGTCTATTAACCATTAACTATGCACAATCCCTGATGTTGTTGTTGTTGTTGTGTGTGTGGTTTAGTGTGTCTGGGCTCTCACCGCGTCGGGATCAATAACCCAAACTCCAAGAATCCAGGAATCCCACAGAACCTGCGCACCTGTGTCCAAGGTGAGCCGCGCTGGAACCCTGATCTGATCATGTGATGTGTGTGTTGAGTGTGAGTGTGAGTGTGTTTGTGTGTTTTCAGAGATCAGTAACCAGTGTTTGCCGCTGCCGTGTTATAAGGAGGGCTATGAGCGCTGTGTGGATGGTCAGGGCAAATACACGTGTGTGTGCAAACCGGGATGGACAGGTCTGCACTGTGACCAGGGTGAGTGTGTGTTTACAAAACAACAAATACACAATATGGCCAGAAGTGTTGTGTCACTGAGTTCAGGTGTTCAACCCCTTCATGGCCACAGGTGTGTAAATCAAGCTCTAGATCAGGGGTCCCCAAACTACGGCCCGCGGGCCGAATACGGCCCGCCCCCACATTTGGAACGGCCCTCTGAACCAGAGTCATGCACGGGCGGGTACCCGACGGGTGATCCGCGAATATTGCTGAAACGGGTGAAAAAAACATCCTAACTGTGTCAGATACGGGTGCGGGTCGGACAAGGGACAAACACGGGTCTAAACACGGGTTTTAAACAGTCACGTGCAAACGAATATATATATATATATATATATATATATATATATATATATATATATATATATATATATATATATATATATATATATATATATATGCATGTATATTGTAGATGTGTTCCTAAAAAAAGTATGCATATTTTTAGGAACACATCTACAAAAATATGCCTTGCCTGTATTTCAAGTTGATAAAATAATTTCAAATCCATATTAGTTTATTTGTGGCCGTGCGCGCGCCCTCCTAGGAGATTCACAACCGCGCGCGATCTGCCTGCACTGCACTCGTCATGATGGATCCTGAGAAGATGAAGAGAAGATAGCAGCAAATGTGGAACTTCATCGCTGAGGAAGCACGCAGATAACTGTGGTAACAAACCAAGCACACGCAGTTCTAGCGAACAGTATTTTTCAAAAGGGGACAGAACTGAAGGTGCCTCGTAGAGATGATAAGGACACATAACCATGTTTGACAGCTCTGAAGTTGTCCTTGTGTTAATGGTCGTGTAATAACTTCTGTATGCTGGCAATAAACATTTTTGAAAGTGTGTCTATAATGTTATGCTAAACATTAGATTTTTAGTTTGATGAATAGATTTAAAATCATAATAAAATCTCACAATACTGGTAGTCACTCCGGCCCATGTAATTTGACCGACCCGGCCCCCCATTAAAGAAAGGAAAAATTATGTGGCCCTTACAGAAAAAAGTTTGGGGACCCCTGCTCTAGATGCTTCTACACACATTAGTGAGAGAATGGGCCGCTCTCGGGAGCTCAGAGAACTCAAGCGTGAACTAACACAGAGCGGGGTCAGCGCATGCTGAGGGTCACAGAGCGGGGTCAGCGCATGCTGAGGGTCACAGAGCGGGGTCAGCACATGCTGAGGGTCACAGAGCGGGGTCAGCGCATGCTGAGGGTCACAGAGCGGGGTCAGCGCATACTGAGAGTCACAGAGCGGGGTCAGAGCATGCTGAGGGTCACAGAGCGGGGTCAGCGCATGCTGAGGGTCAGAGAGCGGGGTCAGCGCATGCAGAGGGTCACAGAGCGGGGTCAGCGCATGCTGAGGGTCACAGAGCGGGGTCAGCGCATGCAGAGGGTCACAGAGCGGGGTCAGCGCATGCTGAGAGTCACAGAGCGGGGTCAGCGCATGCTGAGGGTCACAGAGCGGGGTCAGCACATGCAGAGGGTCACAGAGCGGGGTCAGCGCATGCTGAGGGTCACAGAGCAGGGTCAGCGCATGCTGAGGGTCACAGAGCGGGGTCAGCGCATGCTGAGGGTCACAGAGCGGGGTCAGCGCATGCTGAGGGTCACAGAGCGGGGTCAGCGCATACTGAGAGTCACAGAGCGGGGTCAGCGCATGCTGAGGGTCAGAGAGCGGGGTCAGCACATGCAGAGGGTCACAGAGCGGGGTCAGCGCATGCTGAGGGTCACAGAGCAGGGTCAGCGCATGCTGAGGGTCACAGAGCGGGGTCAGCGCATGCTGAGGGTCACAGAGCGGGGTCAGCGCATGCTGAGGGTCACAGAGCGGGGTCAGCGCATGCTGAGGGTCACAGAGCGGGGTCAGCGCATGCTGAGGGTCACAGAGCGGGGTCAGCGCATGCAGAGGGTCACAGAGCGGGGTCAGCGCATGCTGAGGGTCACAGAGCGGGGTCAGCGCATGCTGAGGGTCACAGAGCGGGGTCAGCGCATGCTGAGGGTCACAGAGCGGGGTCAGCGCATGCTGAGGGTCACAGAGCGGGGTCAGCGCATGCTGAGGGTCACAGAGCGGGGTCAGCGCATGCTGAGGGCCACAGAGCGGGGTCAGCGCATGCTGAGGGTCACAGAGCGGGGTCAGCGCATGCTGATGGTCACAGAGCGGGGTCAGCGCATGCTGATGGTCACAGAGCGGGGTCAGCGCATGCTGAGGGTCACAGAGCGGGGTCAGCTCATGCTGAGGGTCACAGAGCGGGGTCAGCTCATGCTGAGGGTCACAGAGCGGGGTCAGCTCATGCTGAGGGTCACAGAGCGGGGTCAGCGCATGCTGAGGGTCACAGAGCGAGGTCAGCGCATGCTGAGGGTCACAGAGCGGGGTCAGCGCATGCTGAGGGTCACAGAGCGGGGTCAGCTCATGCTGAGGGTCACAGAAGTCCCAACTTTCTGCAGAGTCGAGAGCTCCAGACCTCCAAACTTCTGTGGCCTTCAGATGAGCTCAAGAACAGTGTGTAGAGCTTCATGGAATGGGTTTCCATGGCCGAGCAGCTCATCCAAGCCGCACATCACCAAGAGCGTGGGATGCCCTGGGGTAAAGTGCGCCGTCACTGGGCTCTAGAGCAGTGGAGACGTGTTCTCTGAGTGACCAATCACGCTTCTCTGTCTGACAATCCCATGGACGAATCTGGGTTTGGCGGTTGCCAGGAGAACGGGACTTGCCTGACTGCATTGTGCCAAGTGTAAAGTTTGGTGTTCTCACGATACTGGAATTTCTAACTTCGATACTGATACCTAAAAAAGTATCGATATTCGATACCATTTTCGATTCCACGGGGAAAAAATGCACATATACTGTTAAATAGATATTTTTAATATAATTTATTTTTTTGTCCGTCTATTGAAAGTCTAGGCGATTAAAATTTCTTCTGAAGAGATCACTTTATATGATAAAGCTTTTAAGGTTTTTCCTCATATATAAACGTTGATCAATTACCATTTCAATTATCTCACAAATAGTTGCTGACTAATTTTGTTGCAATAGCTACAGCATTTCAAATTGAGTTTAAAAAGACGAGTAAACAATAATAAAATAAGAACAAATAAACAAATGACTAACAATAGCCAAATAAATACAATAGAAATAAAGATACAAATGAAATAGACTGCTTTATTTTTTCAGGAAAGTCTAACAGTTTTCAGGTAAGAAACGGAATTTAAAAATAACATTGGATAATCTTCATTTAAAAAATGAAAATGCAGATTAATCCATTAAAGTTACACGAGTTAATCAGCCAAGAGCAGTAAGTGATCGTTTGTCTTTTTGTAGTGTGAATAATAAATAACTTTATTATTTATTATTTATAAGCACTCATGGATCCCAAACACTGTTCTTGTACATTCTTCCTGTACTGTTTACACGTTAATACTCACCAAGATGGACATTGAGACATGTTTTGAGTGTATTTGACTCTTAATAAGCTGGAAAAAGGAGCAAATGTTTGCCCTTGTATGTCAGAGGAAGCTTTATTGCGGTATGTGTGTGAGCGCGAAATCTGCGGGAATGAGTAGAATTAATTATAAGTTATGTGCAATCCCACGCAAAATTCAGACCGGTCACACCAATTCTAACACGCAGTCATGAGGAAAAATCCAGCAGAAAAAGTCTAAAAAAGTCTAGAATTTCAAAATAAAAATTTTAGGCCTTAAAAAGTCTTAAATTCGCAGAAGTATTGAGTTCTAAATCATTTTAAACAGGTCTTAATTTTCCTCCGTCCATGTAACGCTTCCTCTAATGCTCATTGAAATGCTCCCGCAGCGCTTTTTGTTTTTTAATTCTGGGTGTTGTAGTTCTTTCTTTCACTAGTCCAAGTATAGTTCGCTGTATTACGACTACAAAGCATGCATCTTATATTGCAGCCAATCAGCTTTCGTGTTTCGGATTGTACCACAGACACATAAAGCTGATTTTATTCTTCAGATAATAATCCTCCAGTTTTTCGCATTTCCGCGATTACTAAATACAACGAAAAATCAACAATGCATTTTTTGAGATCCTGCATAATTCGTAATTTCACCGCAAAATAATGTCAAGATTCCAAAAATAAACCAGATTTCTGCATTTTGTTTATTCTACTGTCATGTGTGACTATTGTGAATCTATCATAATACAGTAAATGTGCTACCCTAATTATGCAAATTTCTGGAAAACTCACCACAAATTCAGCCATTTTGATCTCAAAAATCACCCAAAAAATATCCTGGTGGGATTGAGCTATGGGGAAGTGCAAGTTTATCGAATTGTTCAATTTGAATAAATACATTTACTTTGTAAGTAATTTTGTTGCTGCATTTCCTTTATAGGTCTTAAATTTCATTCATAAAGGTCTTAGATTTGACATAGAGGAGAGCGCGGCTGGAAAAGGAATATCGTATCGTTTCAGATATTTCAGCATCGATACATATCGCGATATCGATATTTTTGACAACACTAGTGTAAAGTTTGGTGGAGGGGGGATTATGGGGTGGGGTTGTTTTTCAGGGGTTAGGAACTCCCAAGACATTTTGGACAATTTCACGCTCCCAACTTTGTGGGACCAGTTTGGGGACGGCCCCTTCCTGTCCCAGCATGACTGGATTAAGACTGGGATGGCGTTAAAGCTCGTGTGTGTGTGTGAAGGGGCGGCACAACACTTCTGGCGATTATAGTGTATCTGCAACATCTGCACTCGTTTTCTGTCCTCAGTAAATGTGTGTTTTATATGGACCCTTCACTTTCACGGGTTTCATCTGCTCACAGATATCAATGAGTGTGAAGACCCAGAATTCCCTGCAGGGTGCAGCCAAACGTGCTATAACCTCCCCGGGAGCTTCACCTGCAGCTGTGAGAGGGGCTTCTACACACACGACCACATCCACTGCATCGGTGAGCACCACAGGTCACAGGTCAGAGGTCACAGGTCACAGGGGTGAAGCGTGGCGTCTGCCAGCGGAGCTAGAGCTGTCCCAGGAATTCTGGGATTTTCCTGTAAAGGAGAAACATGATTCCCCTCCAGCTGTGAGGAAACGTGTGTGTGTGTGTGTGTGTGTGTGTGTGTGTGTGGGAGAATCCACTGGAAGAGTTAGAGTTCATTATGTAACTGTGTTTATACACACATAAATCACCAGACACATCTACAGGACCCACAATGCACTGCTCTGAGATCACTCTGGGAGTTTTGTGAGGATTGAGTCGATACACTGGAACATTCTCAAATCAAAACTTACAAGTGGTTTTATTTCAGTGAGCATTTCTCATTTGAGTTAAATTACTAACATATCAAAAACTCAATTAATAAATACTAAATATAGACATTAAAAAAACTACAAAAAATCACAAAAACTAAAAAAATTGAAGTGAAAACATAAAATATTAAGTAACAATAGTTGTTTTAAGAAAACTAATACAAATCACAAAACAACAACATCTAAAAATAAAATAGACATTCAAAAATTTAAGAAAAATCATAACACAAATTAGCAAGACTAACTAAAAATGAAGATTAATATAGACTTTTTTTTATCTAAAAATGACAAACACGACAAAATTAGTTAAACCGACCAAAAATTAAAGTGAAACTAAAAATAGACATTTAAAAAAACTCAATTTACAAAAACAACACACAAATTTAAACATAAAAATAAAAATATAGACATGAAAAAAAATCAACTTTAAAATTTAACTAGAAATGAGAATGAAAACAAAATATAAAAAATATAGACTTTTTATAAACTGAAAATCACAAACGCAACAATATTAGTACAACAAACAAAAAATTAAAATGAAAAAATAGACTTTAAAAAAAAAAAATAACCCCCCCCAAAAAAAATATATAATTAGAAAAACAAACAAAAAATGTGTGCCAACATGTGTGCAAAGTTTCACGAGGGTTTGAGCACAAGAAGCCCCCAAAAGGGACACAATTATTATTATTAATAAAATAATAATCCTTAGAAAAACAATAGAGCCTTTCAGGACTTGGACCCAAATAACACAAACTGTCAGAGTGTATGATGGATACTAAAGTGTGTGTGTGTGTGTGTGTGTGTGTGTGTGTGTGTGTGTGTGTGTGTGTGTGTGTGTGTGTGTGTGTGTGTGTGTGTGTGTGTGTGTGTGTGTGTGTGTGTGTGTGTCGTTGCAGATATCAATGAGTGTATCCTGTATCCCAGTGTGTGTGTGGAGCCGTCTGTATGTGTCAACGCTCCGGGGTCGTTTG
>JARQWZ010005527.1:50000-57500 GCA_033150135.1 Gobio occitaniae
CAGGTCATATTTACACCCGGTCATATTTACACCAGTTCATATTTACACCAGGTCATATTAACACCCGGCCATATTTACACCAGGTCATACTTACGCCAGGTCATATTTACACCCGGTCATATTTACACCAGGTCATACTTACACTAGGTCATACTTACACCAGGTCATATTTACACCAGGTCATATTTACACCAGGTCATGCTTACACTAGGTCATACTTACACCAGGTCATACTTACACCAGGTCATACTTACACCAGGTCATACTTACACCAGGTCATATTTACACCAGGTCATATTAACACCAAGTCATACTTATGCCAGGTCATATTTACACCCGGTCATATTTACACCAGGTCATATTTACACCAGGTCATATTTACACCAGGTCATATTAACACCCGGCCATATTTACACCAGGTCATACTTACGCCAGGTCATATTTACAGCCGGTCATATTTACACCAGGTCATACTTACACTAGGTCATACTTACACCAGGTCATACTTACACCAGGTCATATTTACACCAGGTCATATTTACACCAGGTCATACTTACACCAGGTCATATTTACACCAGGTCATATTAACACCAGGTCATATTAACACCAAGTCATACTTATGCCAGGTCATATTTACACCCGGTCATATTTACACCCGGTCATATTTACACCAGGTCATATTAACACCCGGCCATATTTACACCAGGTCATATTAACACCCGGCCATATTTACACCAGGTCATACTTACGCCAGGTCATATTTACACCCGGTCATATTTACACCAGGTCATATTTACACCAGGTCATACTTACACCAGGTCATATTTACACCCGGCCATATTTACACCAGGTCATATTAACACCCGGTCATATTTACACCAGGTCATATTAACACCCGGCCATATTTACACCAGGTCATACTTACGCCAGGTCATATTTACACCCGGTCATATTTACACCAGGTCATATTTACACCAGGTCATACTTACACCAGGTCATATTTACACCCGGTCATATTTACACCAGGTCATATTTACACCAGGTCATACTTACACCAGGTCATATTTACACCCGGCCATATTTACACCAGGTCATATTTACACCAGGTCATACTTACACCAGGTCATATTTACACCAGGTCATACTTACACCAGGTCATATTTACACCCGGTCATATTTACACCAGGTCATATTTACACCAGGTCATACTTACACCAGGTCATATTTACACCAGGTCATATTAACACCCGGCCATATTTACACCAGGTCATATTAACACCCGGTCATATTTACACCAGGTCATATTAACACCCGGCCATATTTACACCAGGTCATACTTACGCCAGGTCATATTTACACCCGGTCATATTTACACCAGGTCATATTTACACCAGGTCATACTTACACCAGGTCATATTTACACCCGGTCATATTTACACCAGGTCATATTTACACCAGGTCATACTTACACCAGGTCATATTTACACCCGGCCATATTTACACCAGGTCATATTTACACCAGGTCATACTTACACCAGGTCATATTTACACCAGGTCATACTTACACCAGGTCATATTTACACCCGGTCATATTTACACCAGGTCATATTTACACCAGGTCATACTTACAACCCGGTCATATTTACACCAGGTCATATTAACACCCGGCCATATTTACACCAGGTCATATTAACACCCGGCCATATTTACACCAGGTCATACTTACGCCAGGTCATATTTACACCCGGTCATATTTACACCAGGTCATATTTACACCAGGTCATACTTACACCAGGTCATATTTACACCCGCCCATATTTACACCAGGTCATATTAACACCCGGTCATATTTACACCAGGTCATATTAACACCCGGTCATATTTACACCAGGTCATACTTACGCCAGGTCATATTTACACCCGGTCATATTTACACCAGGTCATATTTACACCAGGTCATACTTACACCAGGTCATATTTACACCCGGTCATATTTACACCAGGTCATATTTACACCAGGTCATATTTACACCAGGTCATATTTACACCCGGTCATATTTACACCAGGTCATATTTACACCAGGTCATACTTACACCAGGTCATATTTACACCAGGTCATACTTACACCAGGTCATATTTACACCCGGTCATATTTACACCAGGTCATATTTACACCAGGTCATACTTACACCAGGTCATATTTACACCCGGCCATATTTACACCCGGTCATATTTACACCCGGTCATATTTACACCAGGTCATATTAACACCCGGCCATATTTACACCAGGTCATACTTACGCCAGGTCATATTTACACCAGGTCATACTTACACCAGGTCATACTTACACCAGGTCATACTTACACCAGGTCATATTTACACCAGGTCATACTTCAGCCAGGTCATATTTACAACCCGTTCATATTTACACCAGGTCATATTTACACCAGGTCATATTAACACCAAGTCATACTTATGCCAGGTCACATTTACACCTGGTCATATTTACACCAGGTCATATTAACACCCGGCCATATTTACACCAGGTCATACTTACGCCAGGTCATATTTACACCCGGTCATATTTACACCAGGTCATACTTACACCAGGTCATATTTACACCAGGTCATATTAACACCAAGTCATACTTACGCCAGGTCATACTTACGCCAGGTCATATTTACACCCGGTCATATTTACACCAGGTCATACTTACACCAGGTCATACTTACACCAGGTCATACTTACACCAGGTCATACTTACACCAGGTCATATTTACACCAGGTCATACTTCAGCCAGGTCATATTTACACCCGGTCATATTTACACCAGGTCATATTTACACCAGGCCATACTTACACCAGGTCATATTAACACCAAGTCATACTTACGGCAGGTCATATTTACACCAGGTCATACTTACGGCAGGTCATATTTACACCCAGTCATATTTACACCAGGTCATGCTTACACCAGGTCATACTTACACCAGGTCATACTTACACCAGGTCATATTTACACCAGGTCATATTAACACCAAGTCATACTTACGCCAGGTCATATTTACACCCGGTCATATTTACACCAGGTCATATTTACACCAGGTCATACTTACACCAGGTCATATTTACACCCGGTCATACTTACACCAGGTCATACTTACACCAGGTCATACTTACACCAGGTCATATTTACACCCGGTCATACTTACACCAGGTCATACTTACACCAGGTCATACTTACACCAGGTCATATTTACACCAGGTCATATTTACACCAGGTCATACTTACACCAGGTCATACTTACAAAAGGTCATATTTACACCCGGTCATATTTACACCAGGTCATATTTACACCAGGCCATACTTACACCAGGTCATATTTACACCAGGTCATATTTACACCAGGTCATATTTACACCAGGTCATACTTACACCAGGTCATATTAACAACAAGTCATACTTACACCAGGTCATACTTACACCAGGTCATATTAACAACAAGTCATACTTACGCCAGGTCCTATTTACACCAGGTCATATTTACACCAGGTCATACTTACACCAGGTCATATTTACACCCGGTCATACTTACACCAGGTCATACTTACACCAGGTCATACTTACACCAGGTCATATTTACACCAGGTCATACTTCAGCCAGGTCATATTTACACCCGGTCATATTTACACCAGGCCATACTTACACCAGGTCATATTTACACCAGGTCATATTAACACCAAGTCATACTTACGGCAGGTCATATTTACACCAGGTCATACTTACGCCAGGTCATATTTACACCCAGTCATATTTACACCAGGTCATGCTTACACCAGGTCATACTTACACCAGGTCATATTTACACCAGGTCATATTAACACCAAGTCATACTTCGACCAGGTCATATTTACACCAGGTCATACTTACACCAGGTCATACTTACACCAGGTCATATTTACACCAGGTCATATTAACACCAGGTCATACTTACACCAGGTCATATTTACACCAGGTCATATTAACACCAGGTCATACTTACACCAGGTCATATTTACACCAGGTCATATTTACACCAGGTCATACTTACACCAGGTCATATTTACACCAGGTCATACTTACACCAGGTCATACTTACACCAGGTCATATTTACATCAGGTCATACTTACACCAGGTCATATTTACACCAGGTCATATTTACACCAGGTCATACTTACACCAGGTCATATTTACACCAGGTCATATTTACACCAGGTCATATTTACACTAGGTCATACTTACACCAGGTCATATTTACACCAGGTCATATTTACACCAGGTCATACTTACACCAGGTCATATTTACACCAGGTCATACTTACACCAGGTCATATTTACACCAGGTCATATTTACACCAGGTCATACTTACACCAGGTCATATTTACACCAGGTCATATTTACACCAGGTCATACTTACACCAGGTCATATTTACACCAGGTCATACTTACACCAGGTCATATTTACACCAGGTCATATTTACACCAGGTCATACTTACACCAGGTCATATTTACACCAGGTCATACTTACACCAGGTCATACTTACACCAGGTCATATTTACACCAGGTCATATTTACACCAGGTCATACTTACACCAGGTCATACTTACACCCGGCCATATTTACACCCGGTCATATTTACACCCGGTCATATTTACACCAGGTCATATTAACACCCGGCCATATTTACACCAGGTCATACTTACGCCAGGTCATATTTACACCAGGTCATATTTACACCAGGTCATATTTACACCAGGTCATACTTACACCAGGTCATATTTACACCCGGTCATACTTACACCAGGTCATACTTACACCAGGTCATACTTACACCAGGTCATATTTACACCAGGTCATACTTCAGCCAGGTCATATTTACACCCGTTCATATTTACACCAGGTCATATTTACACCAGGTCATATTAACACCAAGTCATACTTATGCCAGGTCACATTTACACCTGGTCATATTTACACCAGGTCATATTAACACCCGGCCATATTTACACCAGGTCATACTTACGCCAGGTCATATTTACACCCGGTCATATTTACACCAGGTCATACTTACACCAGGTCATATTTACACCAGGTCATATTAACACCAAGTCATACTTACGCCAGGTCATACTTACACCAGGTCATACTTACACCAGGTCATATTTACACCAGGTCATACTTCAGCCAGGTCATATTTACACCCGGTCATATTTACACCAGGTCATATTTACACCAGGCCATACTTACACCAGGTCATATTAACACCAAGTCATACTTACGGCAGGTCATATTTACACCAGGTCATACTTACGGCAGGTCATATTTACACCCAGTCATATTTACACCAGGTCATGCTTACACCAGGTCATACTTACACCAGGTCATACTTACACCAGGTCATATTTACACCAGGTCATATTAACACCAAGTCATACTTACGCCAGGTCATATTTACACCCGGTCATATTTACACCAGGTCATATTTACACCAGGTCATACACCAGGTCATATTAACACCAGGTCATACTTACACCAGGTCATATTTACACCAGGTCATATTTACACCAGGTCATACTTACACCAGGTCATATTTACACCAGGTCATACTTACACCAGGTCATACTTACACCAGGTCATATTTACATCAGGTCATACTTACACCAGGTCATATTTACACCAGGTCATATTTACACCAGGTCATATTTACACCAGGTCATACTTACACCAGGTCATATTTACACCAGGTCATATTTACACCAGGTCATACTTACACCAGGTCATATTTACACCAGGTCATACTTACACCAGGTCATATTTACACCAGGTCATATTTACACCAGGTCATACTTACACCAGGTCATATTTACACCAGGTCATATTTACACCAGGTCATACTTACACCAGGTCATATTTACACCAGGTCATACTTACACCAGGTCATATTTACACCAGGTCATATTTACACCAGGTCATACTTACACCAGGTCATATTTACACCAGGTCATACTTACACCAGGTCATACTTACACCAGGTCATATTTACACCAGGTCATACTTACACCAGGTCATATTTACACCCGGCCATATTTACACCCGGTCATATTTACACCCGGTCATATTTACACCAGGTCATATTAACACCCGGCCATATTTACACCAGGTCATACTTACGCCAGGTCATATTTACACCAGGTCATATTTACACCAGGTCATATTTACACCAGGTCATACTTACACCAGGTCATATTTACACCCGGTCATACTTACACCAGGTCATACTTACACCAGGTCATACTTACACCAGGTCATATTTACACCAGGTCATACTTCAGCCAGGTCATATTTACACCCGTTCATATTTACACCAGGTCATATTTACACCAGGTCATATTAACACCAAGTCATACTTATGCCAGGTCACATTTACACCTGGTCATATTTACACCAGGTCATATTAACACCCGGCCATATTTACACCAGGTCATACTTACGCCAGGTCATATTTACACCCGGTCATATTTACACCAGGTCATACTTACACCAGGTCATATTTACACCAGGTCATATTAACACCAAGTCATACTTACGCCAGGTCATACTTACGCCAGGTCATATTTACACCCGGTCATATTTACACCAGGTCATACTTACACCAGGTCATACTTACACCAGGTCATACTTACACCAGGTCATACTTACACCAGGTCATATTTACACCAGGTCATACTTCAGCCAGGTCATATTTACACCCGGTCATATTTACACCAGGTCATATTTACACCAGGCCATACTTACACCAGGTCATATTAACACCAAGTCATACTTACGGCAGGTCATATTTACACCAGGTCATACTTACGGCAGGTCATATTTACACCCAGTCATATTTACACCAGGTCATGCTTACACCAGGTCATACTTACACCAGGTCATACTTACACCAGGTCATATTTACACCAGGTCATATTTACACCAGGTCATACTTACACCAGGTCATATTTACACCCGGTCATACTTACACCAGGTCATACTTACACCAGGTCATACTTACACCAGGTCATATTTACACCAGGTCATATTTACACCAGGTCATACTTACACCAGGTCATACTTACAAAAGGTCATATTTACACCCGGTCATATTTACACCAGGTCATATTTACACCAGGCCATACTTACACCAGGTCATATTTACACCAGGTCATATTTACACCAGGTCATATTTACACCAGGTCATACTTACACCAGGTCATATTAACAACAAGTCATACTTACACCAGGTCATACTTACACCAGGTCATATTAACAACAAGTCATACTTACGCCAGGTCCTATTTACACCCGGTCATATTTACACCAGGTCATATTTACACCAGGTCATACTTACACCAGGTCATATTTACACCCGGTCATACTTACACCAGGTCATACTTACACCAGGTCATACTTAC
>JARQWZ010005527.1:62500-75042 GCA_033150135.1 Gobio occitaniae
GAGTCGATTCAGCGGTTCAGAGCGTTATGAATCAGTGAGTTAATTCAGCGGTTCAGAGCGTTATGAATCAGTGAGTCAATTCAGCGGTTCAGAGCGCTATGAATCAGTGAGTCGATTCAGCGGTTTGGAGCATTATGAATCAGTGAGTCGATTCAGCGGTTTGGAGCATTATGAATCAGTGAGTCGATTCAGCGGTTTGGAGCATTATGAATCAGTGAGTCGATTCAGCGGTTTGGAGCGTTATGAATCAGTGTGTCGATTCAGCGGTTTGGAGCATTATGAATCAGTGAGTCGATTCAGCGGTTTGGAGCATTATGAATCAGTGAGTCGATTCAGCGGTTTGGAGCATTATGAATCAGTGAGTCGATTCAGCGGTTTGGAGCATTATGAATCAGTGAGTTAACGCAATGAGTTGAAGATATTTTAATGTAAATCTGATGGCTCTGAAAGGCACAGCGGTTTTTGCCCACTAAAACAGAACTATTTTAATGGCTGAATATGTATTTTAAAACATATTTCTGAAAGGACTTCAGTTAACATTATTAGCCCAACTACGCTTTAGCATGCTAACTAACATCATTGTGGAACTATATCTATAAAAATCATTTGACCAACCATATTTCATACCAGTGTTAATTTTGACAACAAACTTTGATTTAGTTTTAGTCCTAGTCTTTTGATTATAACATTTTAGGCTTCTGAATTGTTTAGTCTATTTTAGTAGAATTAATAGACTAAACTTCAGTATTTGTGTTCTGGCGTCTGAGAAGCAGCTTTCTGTGCACTTTCAGACTTATCCACGTCTGCTCTTCTGAATATTAACTTTTAAGTTTGACTTTGGTTGCGCGTCTGGAAACTGATGCTTCTATTGTGCCATCAATTGATTAGTGTTCAAAAAATACTTGGAAATCATTGAACTTCACGTGATCCTACAAGAGTGATCACTGATAGTCTGTCTGCACACAAAACATTTAAAAATCACATTTGAAAGAAGAGAACGCATCATCCTCTGACTTTCAAAGCGGCGACGACTTTCTACTTCAAGGGCCTTGATAGAAATGTAGTGGAGTAAAAAGTACGATATTTGTCTTTCAAATGTAGTAAATGAAGTAAAAGTCATAAGTTTCCAGAAAAATACTCCTCAAGGAAAGTACAGATACTCAAAAAGTGTACTTAAGTCCAGTACTCAAGTAAATGTGCTCAGTTCCTGTCCACCTCTGGTTCAGGCCAAACACTCCTGACGGCTAATCGTCTTCATCTCGACTATAATCAGTCAATACCGCTGCGCTAACATCAGACTGGACGTCCATCTGAGCCTCTGGTGGAGATTTCTGTAGATCGACGCCGTCTCCAAACATTACAGAGGGAAGTCCGGCTGGTGTTTCTCCTCTAGAGTGCCGAATATCGAGTGAAGCGCTCGGCAAACAAGCACAAATGTAGGAGCAGTGTTAATTTTGACAGAAAATTTTGGTTTAGTTTTAGTCGCCTGAATTGTTTTTAGTTTTAGTCTAGTTTTAGTCTCCTAAAATCTAATTAGTTTAGTTAAATTGTAATACATTAAGCATTTAAGCGTCACATAACCGACTGACACTGAACTGACATTAATAATACACGAAAGAGCTCAATTCACTTTTTTAAAAACATCTCTATAGTTTTTATAACTTTGTATTTCTGTTTTAGTCAGTAGAACATATCAGGTTAAGCTAAAGCTTCAAATAAGTTTGTTTATTTATTTAATTTCAGTTCACATTTATTTAATTTCAAGTAATGAAGATTGTTTTAATGGTTTTAGTGAACTATTATAACCCTGATACTTTATTGAATATGTGTCTAATACTGGTCTTTCCTCCTGACTATGAATTACATGGGAATTAAATTAAACACAGTTTATTGTGTAAGCAAAAACAAATATATAATGCGTGACTTTTAATGATAAACAAGCTGGAAATACACCAGGACTCTTATTTTGAAATGTCTGCGCCTCTATTGCAGTTGCAGGAGCTCATTCAAGTTCAGGAGATCAAATATGCGTCATTACAACCGTCTAAAACATATTACTATATAAACATCGTAAAGGAAACATTGTTATTATTCATCAGCATTAGTTCATAAACACTGGTCTGGCATAAGTGTGTGTTATTGATTGAGCCGCTCTGGAACTGGATTGGGGGTGTGTGTGTGTGTGTGTGTGTGTGTGTGTGTGTGTTATTGATTGAGCCGCTCTGGAGCTGGATTGGGTGTGTGTGTGTGTGTTATTGATTGAGCCGCTCTGGAGCTGGATTGGGGGTGTGTGTGTGTGTGTGTGTGTGTGTGTGTGTGTTATTGATTGAGCCGCTCTGGAGCTGGATTGGGTGTGTGTGTGTGTGTGTGTGTGTGTGTTATTGATTGAGCCGCTCTGGAGCTGGATTGGGGGTGTGTGTGTGTGTTATTGATTGAGCCGCTCTGGAGCTGGATTGTGTGTGTGTGTGTGTGTGTGTGTTATTGATTGAGCCGCTTTGGAGCTGGATTGGGTGTGTGTGTGTGTGTGTGTTATTGATTGAGCCGCTCTGGAGCTGGATTGGGTGTGTGTGTGTGTTATTGATTGAGCCGCTCTGGAGCTGGATTGGGTGTGTGTGTGTGTGTTATTGATTGAGCCGCTCTGGAGCTGGATTGGGTGTGTGTGTGTGTGTGTGTGTGTGTGTGTGTGTGTTATTGATTGAGCCGCTCTGGAGCTGGATTGGGTGTGTGTGTGTGTGTGTGTGTTATTGATTGAGCCGCTCTGGAGCTGGATTGGGTGTGTGTGTGTGTGTGTGTTATTGATTGAGCCGCTCTGGAGCTGGATTGGGGGTGTGTGTGTGTGTGTGTTATTGATTGAGCCGCTCTGGAGCTGGATTGTGTGTGTGTGTGTGTGTGTGTGTGTGTGTGTGTTATTGATTGAGCCGCTCTGGAGCTGGATTGGGTGTGTGTGTGTGTGTGTGTGTGTGTTATTGATTGAGCCGCTCTGGAGCTGGATTGGGTGTGTGTGTGTGTGTGTGTGTGTGTGTGTGTGTGTGTGTGTGTGTGTGTGTTATTGATTGAGCCGCTCTGGAGCTGGATTGGGTGTGTGTGTGTGTGTGTGTGTGTGTTATTGATTGAGCCGCTCTGGAGCTGGATTGGGTGTGTGTGTGTGTGTGTGTGTGTGTGTTATTGATTGAGCCGCTCTGGAGCTGGATTGCGTGTGTGTGTGTGTGTGTGTGTGTGTTATTGATTGAGCCGCTCTGGAGCTGGATTGGGTGTGTGTGTGTGTGTGTGTGTTATTGATTGAGCCGCTCTGGAGCTGGATTGGGTGTGTGTGTGTGTGTGTGTGTGTGTGTTATTGATTGAGCCGCTCTGGAGCTGGATTGGGTGTGTGTGTGTGTGTGTGTGTGTTATTGATTGAGCCGCTCTGGAGCTGGATTGGGTGTGTGTGTGTGTGTGTGTGTTATTGATTGAGCCGCTCTGGAGCTGGATTGCGTGTGTGTGTGTGTGTGTGTGTGTGTTATTGATTGAGCCGCTCTGGAGCTGGATTGGGTGTGTGTGTGTGTGTGTGTGTTATTGATTGAGTCGCTCTGGAGCTGGATTGGGTGTGTGTGTGTGTGTGTGTGTGTTATTGATTGAGCCGCTCTGGAGCTGGATTGGGTGTGTGTGTGTGTTATTGATTGAGCCGCTCTGGAGCTGGATTGTGTGTGTGTGTGTGTGTGTGTGTGTTATTGATTGAGCCGCTCTGGAGCTGGATTGGGTGTGTGTGTGTGTGTGTGTTATTGATTGAGCCGCTCTGGAGCTGGATTGGGTGTGTGTGTGTGTGTGTGTGTGTGTGTGTGTGTGTGTGTGTGTTATTGATTGAGCCGCTCTGGAGCTGGATTGGGTGTGTGTGTGTGTGTGTGTGTGTGTGTGTGTGTGTGTTATTGATTGAGCCGCTCTGGAGCTGGATTGGGTGTGTGTGTGTGTGTGTTATTGATTGAGCCGCTCTGGAGCTGGATTGGGTGTGTGTGTGTGTGTGTGTGTGTGTTATTGATTGAGCCGCTCTGGAGCTGGTTTGGGTGTGTGTGTGTGTGTGTGCGTGTGTGTGTTATTGATTGAGCCGCTCTGGAGCTGGATTGGGTGTGTGTGTGTGTGTGTGTGTGTGTGTGTGTGTTATTGATTGAGCCGCTCTGGAGCTGGATTGGGTGTGTGTGTGTGTGTGTGTGTTATTGATTGAGCCGCTCTGGAGCTGGTTTGGGTGTGTGTGTGTGTGCGTGTGTGTGTTATTGATTGAGCCGCTCTGGAGCTGGATTGGGGGTGTGTGTGTGTGTGTTATTGATTGAGCCGCTCTGGAGCTGGATTGGGTGTGTGTGTGTGTGTGTGTGTTATTGATTGAGCCGCTCTGGAGCTGGTTTGGGTGTGTGTGTGTGTGCGTGTGTGTGTTATTGATTGAGCCGCTCTGGAGCTGGATTGGGGGTGTGTGAGCCTGTAGGCCGTGTGTTTTCCAGAGTTTAGATCAGTTCAGATCAAATGTGTTCATCTGTGACACAGGACATCAGTTCTGACCCCATCTCTGCCCTAATCCACCCTCACTAACCTCACTATTCTCCTCTCGTTATATCGAGTGAAGCGCTTGGCAAACAAGAACAAATGTAGGGGCGGGGCTTGAGTGTGTCTGTGGGGAATTGATTGGATGGTTGTGGTTTGCTATTGGCTGATCTCATGTGAGTGACAGGTGGCCCCGCCCTCATCATCAGAGAAGAGATGAAGATATTCAAGATTATTAACACAATAATGATGTGCACTCCTAAACCATGTATCATTTCTGTGTGTGTGTGTGTGTGTCTGTGTGTGTGTGTGTGTGTGTGTGTGCAGATCTCCCACTTTCCATCACTCCCATCTCCGCGTTCTACCACGGCTGTCTGGAGATCAGTGTGAACGGGCAGCAGCTGGACTTCGACGAGGCTGTGAGTAAAGACAACAGCATCAAGTCTCACTCCTGCCCTCCCGTTTCTGCCCCGGACACGCCCATCGCAGCCCCAGGAGACAGGAAATGACATCACAGCCTCAAACACAAACCCCGCCCTGACTCTGGACAGAGAAGGCATGTCTTGCGATGTTTTTAGTATGTTAAAGGAGTGTTTTAATTGGTCCACTCGTCAGACTAACCTGTGAGTGTGTGAAGAGCCTCTGTTTAAACTGCTCGTCCTGATGACTGGAGTGTGTGTAATCAGTGGAGATCATCAGTCTGTGTCTTGTATATAACACTCATGTCAATGTGAATATGTGTAGCTGGATATTGAACACTAGTGCAGCGTTAATTGTTGGAATAAATAATGAAAAAGTGCTCAAATTTTATAAATAAAAAAAACATGAAATGCAGCGTGTGGTGGTGTTTTCATTGAAATTCAAATCTCATCTTAAAAAGTAACAGACATGAATGTTCAACTGTTTCATTAACTTAGTTAGTAACGAGTCAGTTAGTGGCAGAGGTTAGTTAGTGGCAGATGTTAGTTAGTAACGGGTTAGTTAGTGGCAGATGTTAGTTAGTAACGGGTCAGTTAGTGGCAGAGGTTAGTTAGTAACGGGTCAGTTAGTGGCAGAGGTTAGTTAGTGGCAGATGTTAGTTAGTAACGGGTCAGTTAGTGGCAGATGTTAGTTAGTAACGGGTTAGTTAGTGGCAGATGTTAGTTAGTAACGGGTCAGTTAGTGGCAGAGGTTAGTTAGTAACGGGTCAGTTAGTGGCAGAGGTTAGTTAGTGGCAGAGGTTAGTTAGTAACGGGTCAGTTAGTGGCAGAGGTTAGTAAGTAACGGGTTAGTTAGTGGCAGATGTTAGTTAGTAACGGGTTAGTTAGTGGCAGAGGTCAGTTAGTGGCAGATGTTAGTTAGTAACGTTAGTTAGTGGCAGATGTTAGTTAGTAACGGGTCAGTTAGTGGCAGAGGTTAGTTAGTAACGGGTTAGTTAGTGGCAGATGTTAGTTAGTAACGGGTTAGTTAGTGGCAGATGTTAGTTAGTAACGGGTTAGTTAGTGACAGAGGTTAGTTAGTGGCAGAGGTCAGTTAGTGACAGGGGTTAGTGCCAGAGGTCAGTTAGTGGCAGGGGTTAGTGGCAGAGGTCAGTTAGTGGCAGGGGTTAGTGGCAGAGGTCAGTTAGTGGCAGGGGTTAGTGGCAGAGGTCAGTTAGTGGCAGGGGTTAGTGGCAGAGGTCAGTTAGTGGCAGAGGTCAGTTAGTGGCAGGGGTTAGTGACAGAGGTCAGTTAGTGGCAGGGGTTAGTGACAGAGGTTAGTTAGTGTCAGAGGTCAGTTAGTGGCAGGGGTTAGTGGCAGAGGTCAGTTAGTGGCAGAGGTCAGTTAGTGGCAGAGGTCAGTTAGTGACAGAGGTCAGTTAGTGACAGAGGTCAGTTAGTGGCAGAGGTCAGTTAGTGACAGAGGTCAGTTAGTGGCAGAGGTCAGTTAGTGACAGAGGTCAGTTAGTGGCAGAGGTCAGTTAGTGACAGAGGTCAGTTAGTGGCAGAGGTCAGTTAGTGGCAGGGGTTAGTGACAGAGGTCAGTTAGTGGCAGGGGTTAGTGACAGAGGTTAGTTAGTGTCAGAGGTCAGTTAGTGGCAGGGGTTAGTGGCAGAGGTCAGTTAGTGGCAGAGGTCAGTTAGTGGCAGAGGTCAGTTAGTGACAGAGGTCAGTTAGTGGCAGAGGTTAGTTAGTGGCAGATGTTAGTTAGTGGCAGAGGTCAGTTAGTGACAGAGGTCAGTTAGTGACAGAGGTCTGTTAGTGGCAGAGGTTAGTGGCAGAGGTCAGTTAGTGACAGAGGTCTGTTAGTGGCAGAGTTCAGTTAGTGGCAGAGGTCAGTTAGTGACAGAGGTCAGTTAGTGACAGAGGTCAGTTAGTGGCAGAGGTCTGTTAGTGGCAGAGGTCAGTTAGTGGCAAAGGTCAGTTAGTGACAGAGGTCAGTTAGTGACAGAGGTTAGTGGCAGAGGTCAGTTAGTGGCAGAGGTCAGTTAGTGACAGAGGTCTGTTAGTGGCAGATGTTAGTGGCAGAGGTCAGTTAGTGGCAGAGGTCAGTTAGTGACAGAGGTCTGTTAGTGGCAGAGGTCTGTTAGTGACAGAGGTCTGTTAGTGGCAGAGGTCTGTTAGTGGCAGAGGTCAGTTAGTGACAGAGGTCTGTTAGTGGCAGAGGTCAGTTAGTGGCAGAGGTCAGTTAGTGACAGAGGTTAGTGACAGAGGTCAGTTAGTGGCAGAGGTCAGTTAGTGACAGAGGTCTGTTAGTGGCAGAGGTCAGTTAGTGGCAGAGGTCAGTTAGTGACAGAGGTTAGTGACAGAGGTCAGTTAGTGGCAGAGGTCAGTTAGTGACAGAGGTCTGTTAGTGACAGAGGTTAGTGACAGAGGTCAGTTAGTGGCAGAGGTCAGTTAGTGACAGAGGTCTGTTAGTGGCAGAGGTCAGTTAGTGGCAGAGGTCAGTTAGTGACAGAGGTTAGTGACAGAGGTCAGTTAGTGGCAGAGGTCAGTTAGTGACAGAGGTCTGTTAGTGGCAGAGGTCTGTTAGTGGCAGAGGTCAGTTAGTGACAGAGGTCTGTTAGTGGCAGAGGTCAGTTAGTGGCAGAGGTCAGTTAGTGACAGAGGTCAGTTAGTGACAGAGGTTAGTTAGTGACAAAGGTCTGTTAGTGGCAGAGGTCAGTTAGTGGCAGAGGTCTGTTAGTGGCAGAGGTCTGTTAGTGGCAGAGGTCAGTTAGTGACAGAGGTCAGTTAGTGACAGAGGTTAGTGGCAGAGGTCAGTTAGTGGCAGAGGTCAGTTAGTGACAGAGGTCTGTTAGTGGCAGAGGTCAGTTAGTGACAGAGGTCTGTTAGTGGCAGAGGTCAGTTAGTGGCAGAGGTCAGTTAGTGACAGAGGTCAGTTAGTGACAGAGGTTAGTTAGTGACAGAGGTCTGTTAGTGGCAGAGGTCAGTTAGTGACAGAGGTCAGTTAGTGACAGAGGTCTGTTAGTTGCAGAGGTCAGTTAGTGACAGAGGTCTGTTAGTGGCAGGGGTTAGTGGCAGAGGTCAGTTAGTGGCAGAGGTCTGTTAGTGGCAGAGGTCAGTTAGTGACAGAGGTCTGTTAGTGGCAGGGGTTAGTGGCAGAGGTCAGTTAGTGGCCGATGTTAGTTAGTGGCAGAGGTCAGTTAGTGACAGAGGTCAGTTAGTGGCAGATGTTAGTTAGTGACAGAGGTCAGTTAGTGGCAGAGGTCAGTTAGTGGCAGAGGTCAGTTAGTGGCAGATGTTAGTTAGTGGCAGAGGTCAGTTAGTGACAGGTCAGTTAGTGGCAGAGGTCAGTTAGTGGCAGATGTTAGTTAGTGGCAGAGGTCAGTTAGTGGCAGATGTTAGTTAGTGACAGAGGTTGGTTAGTGGCAGAGGTCAGTTAGTGGCAGAGGTCAGTTGGTGAAAGAGGTCAGTTAGTGGCAGGGGTTAGTGGCAGAGGTCAGTTAGTGGCAGAGGTCAGCTAATGACAGAGGTTAGTTAGTGGCAGGGGTTAGTGGCAGAGGTCAGTTAGTGACAGGTTAGTTAGTGGCAGAGGTCAGTTAGTGGCAGGGGTTTGTGGCAGAGGTCAGTTAGTGGCAGAGGTTAGTGGCAGAGGTCAGTTAGTGGAAGGGGTTTGTGGCAGAGGTCAGTTAGTGGCAGAGGTCAGTTAGTGGCAGAGGTCAGTTAGTGGCAGAGGTCAATTAGTGGCAGAGGTTAGTTAGTGGCAGAGGTCAGTTAGTGGAAGGGGTTTGTGGCAGAGGTCAGTTAGTGGCAGAGGTCAGTTAGTGGCAGAGGTCAGTTAGTGGCAGAGGTCAATTAGTGACAGAGGTTAGTTAGTGGCAGAGGTCAGTTAGTGACAGAGGTCTGTTAGTGGCAGAGGTCAGTTAGTGGCAGAGGTCAGTTAGTGGCAGAGGTCAGTTAGTGACAGAGGTCAGTTAGTGACAGAGGTTAGTTAGTGACAGAGGTCTGTTAGTGGCAGAGGTCAGTTAGTGACAGAGGTCAGTTAGTGACAGAGGTCTGTTAGTGGCAGAGGTCAGTTAGTGACAGAGGTCTGTTAGTGGCAGGGGTTAGTGGCAGAGGTCAGTTAGTGGCAGAGGTCTGTTAGTGGCAGAGGTCAGTTAGTGGCAGAGGTCAGTTAGTGACAGAGGTCTGTTAGTGGCAGAGGTCAGTTAGTGGCAGAGGTCAGTTAGTGGCAGAGGTCTGTTAGTGGCAGAGGTCAGTTAGTGACAGAGGTCTGTTAGTGGCAGAGGTCAGTTAGTGGCAGAGGTCAGTTAGTGACAGAGGTCTGTTAGTGGCAGAGGTCAGTTAGTGACAGAGGTCTGTTAGTGGCAGGGGTTAGTGGCAGAGTTCAGTTAGTGGCCGATGTTAGTTAGTGGCAGAGGTCAGTTAGTGACAGAGGTCAGTTAGTGGCAGATGTTAGTTAGTGACAGAGGTCAGTTAGTGGCAGAGGTCAGTTAGTGGCAGAGGTCAGTTAGTGGCAGATGTTAGTTAGTGGCAGAGGTCAGTTAGTGACAGGTCAGTTAGTGGCAGAGGTCAGTTAGTGGCAGATGTTAGTTAGTGGCAGAGGTCAGTTAGTGGCAGATGTTAGTTAGTGACAGAGGTTGGTTAGTGGCAGAGGTCAGTTAGTGGCAGAGGTCAGTTGGTGACAGAGGTCAGTTAGTGGCAGGGGTTAGTGGCAGAGGTCAGTTAGTGGCAGAGGTCAGTTAGTGACAGAGGTTAGTTAGTGGCAGGGGTTAGTGGCAGAGGTCAGTTAGTGGCAGAGGTCAGTTAGTGGCAGAGGTCAATTAGTGACAGAGGTTAGTTAGTGGCAGGGGTTAGTGGCAGAGGTCAGTTAGTGACAGGTTAGTTAGTGGCAGAGGTCAGTTAGTGGCAGGGGTTTGTGGCAGAGGTTAGTTAGTGGCAGAGGTCAGTTAGTGGCAGAGGTTAGTTAGTGACAGAGGTCTGTTAGTGGCAGAGGTTAGTTAGTGACAGAGGTTAGTTAGTAACGGGTTAGTTAGTGGCAGAGGTTAGTTAGTGGCAGAGGTCAGTTAGTGACAGAGGTTAGTTAGTAACGGGTTAGTTAGTGGCAGATGTTAGTTAGTAACGGGTTAGTTAGTGGCAGATGTTAGTTAGTAACGGGTTAGTTAGTGGTAGATGTTAGTTAGTAACGGGTTAGTTAGTGGCAGATGTTAGTTAGTTAGTTAGGCAACAGGTTAGTTAGTGGCAGATGTTAGTAACGGGTTAGTTAGTGGCAGATGTTAGTGGCAGAGGTCAGTTAGTGGCAGGGGTTAGTGGCAGAGGTCAGTTAGTGGCAGAGGTCAGTTAGTGACAGAGGTTAGTTAGTGGCAGAGGTCAGTTAGTGACAGAGGTTAGTAAGTGGCAGAGGTCAGTTAGTGACAGAGGTTAGTTAGTGGCAGAGGTCAGTTAGTGACAGAGGTTAGTTAGTGGCAGAGGTCAGTTAGTGACAGAGGTCAGTTAGTGGCAGATGTTAGTTAGTAACGGGTCAGTTAGTGGCAGAGGTTAGTTAGTAACGGGTTAGTTAGTGGCAGATGTTAGTTAGTAACGTTAGTTAGTGGCAGATGTTAGTTAGTAACGGGTCAGTTAGTGGCAGAGGTTAGTTAGTAACGGGTTAGTTAGTGGCAGATGTTAGTTAGTAACGGGTTAGTTAGTGGCAGATGTTAGTTAGTAACGGGTTAGTTAGTGACAGAGGTTAGTTAGTGGCAGAGGTCAGTTAGTGACAGAGGTCAGTTAGTGGCACATGTTAGTTAGTGACAGAGGTTAGTTAGTGGCAGAGGTCAGTTAGTGGCAGGGGTTAGTGGCAGAGGTCAGTTAGTGGCAGAGGTCAGTTAGTGGCAGATGTCAGTTTGTGACAGAGGTCAGTTTGTGACAGAGGTCAGTTAGTGGCAGAGGTCAGTTAGTGGCAGAGGTTAGTTAGTGACAGAGGTTAGTTAGTGGCAGAGGTTAGTTAGTGGCAGAGGTCAGTTAGTGACAGAGGTTAGTTAGTAACGGGTTAGTTAGTGGCAGATGTTAGTTAGTAACGGGTTAGTTAGTGGCAGATGTTAGTTAGTAACGGGTTAGTTAGTGGCAGATGTTAGTTAGTTAGGCAACAGGTTAGTTAGTGGCAGATGTTAGTAACGGGTTAGTTAGTGGCAGATGTTAGTTAGTGGCAGAGGTCAGTTAGTGGCAGGGGTTAGTGGCAGAGGTCAGTTAGTGGCAGAGGTCAGTTAGTGACAGAGGTTAGTTAGTGGCAGAGGTCAGTTAGTGGCAGAGGTCAGTTAGTGGCAGAGGTCAGTTAGTGACAGAGGTCAGTTAGTGGCAGAGGTCAGTTAGTGACAGAGGTTAGTTAGTGGCAGAGGTCAGTTAGTGACAGAGGTTAGTTAGTGGCAGAGGTCATTTAGTGACAGAGGTTAGTTAGTGGCAGAGGTCAGTTAGTGGCAGGGGTTAGTGGCAGAGGTCAGTTAGTGACAGAGGTTAGTTAGTGGCAGAGGTCAGTTAGTGGCAGCGGTTAGTGGCAGAGGTCAGTTAGTGGCAGAGGTTAGTTAGTGACAGAGGTCTGTTACTGGCAGAGGTTAGTTAGTGACAGAGGTTAGTTAGTAACAGGTTAGTTAGTGGCAGAGGTCAGTTAGTGACAGAGGTTAGTTAGTGGCAGAGGTCATTTAGTGACAGAGGTTAGTTAGTGGCAGAGGTCAGTTAGTGGCAGAGGTTAGTTAGTGGCAGAGGTCAGTTAGTGACAGAGGTCAGTTAGTGGCAGGGGTTAGTGGCAGAGGTCAGTTAGTAACAGAGGTTAGTTAGTGGCAGAGGTCAATTAGTGGCAGGGGTTAGTGGCAGAGGTCAGTTAGTGGCAGAGGTTAGTTAGTGACAGAGGTCTGTTAGTGGCAGAGGTTAGTTAGTGACAGAGGTTAGTTAGTAACGGGTTAGTTAGTGGCAGAGGTTAGTTAGTGGCAGAGGTCAGTTAGTGACAGAGGTCAGTTATTGGCAGAGGTCAGTTAGTGGCAGGGGTTAGTGGCAGAGGTCAGTTAGTGACAGAGGTTAGTTAGTGGCAGAGGTCAGTTATTGGCAGAGGTCAGTTAGTGGCAGGGGTTAGTGGCAGAGGTCAGTTAGTGACAGAGGTTAGTTAGTGGCAGAGGTCAGTTAGTGGCAGAGGTCAGTTAGTGGCAGAGGTTAGTTAGTGACAGAGGTCTGTTAGTGGCAGAGGTTAGTTAGTGACAGAGGTTAGTTAGTAACGGGTTAGTTAGTGGCAGAGGTTAGTTAGTGGCAGAGGTCAGTTAGTGGCAGAGGTTAGTTAGTGACAGAGGTTAGTTAGTAACGGGTTAGTTAGTGGCAGAGGTTAGTTAGTGGCAGAGGTCAGTTAGTGACAGAGGTTAGTTAGTGGCAGATGTTAGTTAGTAACGGGTTAGTTAGTGGCAGATGTTAGTTAGTTAGTTAGGCAACAGGTTAGTTAGTGGCAGATGTTAGTAACGGGTTAGTTAGTGGCAGATGTTAGTTAGTGGCAGAGGTCAGTTAGTGGCAGGGGTCAGTTAGTGGCAGGGGTTAGTGGCAGAGGTCAGTTAGTGACAGAGGTTAGTTAGTGACAGAGGTCAGTTAGTGACAGAGGTTAGTTAGTGGCAGAGGTCAGTT
>JARQWZ010005528.1:0-74946 GCA_033150135.1 Gobio occitaniae
TTACCGTGGGACAGCGGGTGTTCATTTCATACTCTGTGAACAATGGTAGCTTATTTAATACATTAAGATATATGTCCAAAAACAGTTAAAGAAATGTAACGTACTTTGTAGTGGTGTTATCATGGCATAATAATCTTGTAAAATGTATAGCTGTATGACAGAATCAAATACCTGTGGAAGCGTTCACAGACAGCTCACGGAGTTCGACTAATAATCTTCATCGCTGGCAAACAATAGGATGCATTTGCAGATGCTTTTAATTGACTGTAGGTTCACTGTCACCTCGTCCAACACTCTGAGCGAGAAGATTGAACTGAACTGAACAAATCATTCAAACTGATTCGCGAACCAATTCATACAGTTTTTTAGATTGTGGTTTCAAAGGGTTGCCATAGTAATTACAAACATGTTCTGTATCATCAGCATCCACTAATAGAGGCCTGATTAATATTGTACTCATTTACTATTAAAATGTATGATTACTTTCCATTGCAACTTGAGTTAGAAAATTCAGATTGTTATCAGAACATTATGTGTAAGAAATTCCAAAAATGTTATGAATAGTAAGAATACTACCAGTCAGTTAATTTAGAGATCACCTATATTGAAAGATACCCAATAATTCAAAACATAATTACCACTACACATCCCTGTTTTCTTAGGTTTGCTGTGATGGCTGTCACAGATGGTACCACCATGACTGTGTGCAGAGGCCTCCTTTGGATAAGGAGTACTTGTGTCTGGCTTGCACATAATCAAATGGTTTTGATGTCTGCCCTGGCTCTCTGATCCTCCTCACTGGCCTGGCTGTCCATTCCTCACCCATTCCACCTCCTGGCCCTTTTTATTTTTTTTTGCTGAGGGCCAATCCTTACAGGGTGGACTTTTATGTTATTTCCTGTTTTGTTGTCATTTTCTAGTTGATTAGTTCCTGATTGTTCCAGGTGTTTTGTTTGCCAATCACCCCTTGTGTATAAATACCTATTTTGCAACATGTTTTGTAGTGCTTTGTATAGGGGAGAGTGGGGCACAACCAAAACTTTTGGAGTTTTGTCAGTAAATCCACTTAGGGTTCTGTCTAGTTATTTTCCCCATATTAATTGCACACATGTCTATACAATTATGTGGTTTTGTTTCATTAATACAGGGTTTACTTTTTTCTTGATTTACCCCGAAAGAATGGAAGTGATGTGTGACAACGTGCCCCATAGGTGTCAGACTGTCTTGCCGCGAAAAGCACCCCCTCCAAAAAGATTTCCTGGCAGACTGTCTTGGGGTGAATCTCGTGGATTTGGCATTTTCCTAGTGGGAGATATGAGGGGGTGCATTTCCTGGCAGACTGTCTTGCCGCGAAAAGCACCCCCTCCAAAAATGGTCTCTGTTGGTTCGAGCATCAAATCCTTTTGGGAGTATAGTAATATGACTGAAGCCATTAAGTGGGGTGAATCTCGTGGATTTGGCATTTTCCTAGTGGGAGATATGTCAACATGAACTAATATTTAATATGCTTTATCAACAGCACTGTATTTCTCTCACAATTTTAACAATAGTCCACTGTATGAAGATGTTTTGTGTATAATGTCACAGTTTACTTTATTTTGCTATCATCACTTACATAGTGTCCTGCACCTACTAGTAAAAATGTATAAAAAATGTCTGAATAATTATTGGTTTGATTGTATGTATGTATGTATGTATGTGTGTGTGTGTGTGTGTGTGTGTATATATATACACATATATATACATATTTATATATACAAATACGTATATATACACATGCATACATACATACATACATTCAAACCAATAATTATTCAGACATTTTTGATGAAAAATAAAGTATTTTGCGAGATAATTTTTTTCTTTGAATTCAGAAACAAGCTTAGGTTACATAATATCTGGACTTTAATGAGAGTAAAATGTGATATATAACGAGAACGCTAATGATTGGTATTCGTTTTAAGGCGGTTATCTACAAATGCGCGTTCTCGCGACGGGGGTGCTTTTCACGGCAGGGGTGCCGTTTTCGGCACAACACCGGAAACCGAGGGTGACGCAGATATGACGCAATCGACAGGCGACTCCCTCAAACGCATAGCTCACACGTCCCGGTTCCTTGGTTAAAATAGCAATTTTCTCACGATTTACAAATAGTTGAAAACATTTGGGATATTCTAAGTACTCAACTGAACAAAATATATAACACTAGGCCTAGTAGTTTCTGGATATTTTACTGCAAAAATCCTACATAGTTCACCTTTAACGTTACTTCCATTCATCCATTGACAAATTGCCAGCAAAACGTTAACAAAACTATCAAAGCCCTCTTATCTTCACATAATATGTGATTAAAACCCCAAACTTTCATAAACAAGAGCTCAAGGCTATTACGTTAGCCTAAGTTAACGTTACCTCTCATAAAGCCTCTCATTTTCCGAAGACACTAACGTTAAACCATTTCTATAAAGTAAATATTCAACAGAACAACGGAACAGTTGTATGTATTATATGTGTAATTTAACATTATATGTGTAATTTTAGGGACTAAACTTACCTGAAATCAGTGAAAACAACAGTAACAGGACGCAGGCGGAATCTTGCTGTCTCACACTGTGTCGCCCCGTTTCCATGGTAACTCCCTCAGCTCCAGTTTAAAAGCGACTCGAATGTTCAACACGCCATTAAACACGTCATATGTCAATTACACAGCGTTTCAAGAATTAAAACATTACATAGGCCTACTGATGGAGTAGAAAATGTCCCGAAAGTTGATAACGTTGTTTAAGTGGATAGTGCAGCCTAGGCCTACATCATCACAGCCTAAGGTTCGTGCCTATGGAACAACAATAATCGATTGGATTATTCTAATATAGCTTGGCTATCAGTTAAATGAGCAGAGACCACTGAAAGTAAGCATTCACATATTAGGCTACCTTTAAGTCCTTTTGATATCGAATGCTCAGCTGCATAAATCAGTCTCACTCAGTCACTGAATCGCCTCAATGGTAAAATGTTACTGATATTTTTACACAAACAGAACGTAGCCTATCATTGGAGGTTTGGCATGGTTGTATTTTGGTACTGTCATGACGTTTTTTAAACGTCGTATTCCAACGTGCAGATTACGTTATTTTAACACCAGAATAAAACGTCTAACAAAAGTTGTAGTTTGGTAGTAGACAAACGTAATATTTACGTTTTTTTGACTACTCAAAGAAAACGTACCAGGTTGGTATTTTTACAACGTTTTTGAAACGTTTTATTTTGGTTACATTATTTTTCTATTTAAAAAACGTTTTTAAAACGTCTTTAAAACGTTGTACTGCAACATTACCTAATTGCAACCAAAATACAACGTTGTGAAACGTTGTAAAAACGTTTTGTGTTTGCTGGGCCGCCTCGTAATTCTCTATGCCGGAAAACCCCTGCTGAGACTCAACAAGAAAGCAAAAATATATATTTTTAGTAAGGAAAATGACAAAAATAGTAACTTACAGTGACTTGGATAAGTTACTTTAATCTGATTACTGGTTTGGAAATAGTAACGCGTTAGATTACTCGTTACTGGAAAAAAGTAGTCAGATTAGAGTAACGCGTTACTAAGTAAAGCGTTACTGGCATCACTGTTCATGACACCAAAGATCGCCCGTTAGATCTACACAAGATGCACCACTACAGGACATCAGAGCCAGCGGCAAACGTCAGAAGGACTAGCCGAGGAAAGGCTGCTCTTGCCGGGGTTATGAGCGGATCTCACAACACCAAAAACACAAGATAATTTTGTTTTATCTCTTTATAAATAAACCACAGATTTGAGCTTTAAACAACTACATTCTCACCTGAAAAATCTTAAAACTAAATTTTGTGACACAATAGTAGTATTTTTAAATTATGCAGGGTTTCTCATCACGGCACTTTACCACGTGACCACAGCGAGCAGGCTCCTGATTGGTTAACGGCAAAGTTCAAATTTTTCAACTCGGGCATCAGACGCGAATTCGCTTCAAACGCGTGATACACAAAAGCACCACTCGCGTGTAACGCGAATGAGGCGGATTCGCGTCCTTCGCTCTGCGCGAAACGCGCCTTCCGCGCCGCGGGACCGCCAGACGCGCGTCAACGCGCCTTTCCATTGGCTTAACATTGAAATCACTCGCGCCAGACGCTCTATTCGCGTTTGGTGTGAACGCAGCATCACAGCTATATTGCAAATTAAGCATTTTATTATGGTTTTCTATGGGAGAAAAATGTGAGCAATCATTGTGATGAACAATGTTGTGTTCATAACCTGATTTAATCTACTTGCTTATACAAAGTATGCGTTATTAATACCTTTTTAATGCTAGCCTACTGTTAAGCGTTTTCCTCGTCTTTATAACGAGGACACATAAAGCGTCTTATGCTGCGTTCACACCAAACGCAAATAGAGCGTCTGGCACGAGTGATTTCAATGTTAAGTCAATGGAAAGGCGCGTTGACGCGAATCTGCCTCATTCGCGCGTCCAGTTGAAAAATTTGAACTTTGGCGTCAATTCGCGCCGCGTTAACCAATCAGGAGCCTGCTCGCTGTGGTCACGTGGTAAAGTGACGTGATGAGACACCCTGCATAATTAAAAAATACTACTATTGTGTCACAAAATGTAGTTTTAAGACTTTTTCAGGTGAGAATGTAGTTGTTAAAAGTTCAAATCTGTGGTTTATTTATAAAGAGAGCGCCTATTATAAAAAATAATCTTGCGTTTGTGGAGTTGTGAGATCCAGGCAATCACCGGGCACTCAGTGCTCATTAACCCGGCGACAGCAGGCTGTCCTCGGCTAGTCCTTCTGACGTTTGCTGCTGGCTCTGATGTCTCTGTAGTGGTTCGTCTTGTGTGGATCTAACGGGCGATCTTTGGTGTCCTGAATCTATAATTTATTGTCTGCCAAATCGTTTTGACTGAGGGCAAAGAGAAGTTTCATAACTTTATTTTTTAAGGATATTTACTGCTGCGTTCACACCAAACTCGAATAGAGCGTCTGGCACAAGTAATTTCAATGTTAAGTCAATGGAAAGGCGCGTTGACGTGCATCTGGAGGTCCCGCGGCGCAGAAGGCGCGTTTCGCGCGACGCAAATCCGCCTCGTTCGCGTGAATTGAGCGTCTTGCGCAATACCCTGTTGAGGCTCTGTTATAAAGCACATACAGTATAACTTAAATTTAACATGAATAGTTAGTATTTTACTACCTTGAAAACGATAACGATGTTTCTTTTGATATTTGATATTTTATAATGGCGCTCGATCTGCTCTCAGTTAAGCTACTACTCGTTCTTCATGAAGTAGTAACGGCGTGCGCGACCAAAGTCAGCGTATCTCACAGAATCATCTGCTGGTGAAAATAACCACTACACGATTGCTCCTATAACCAGCAGCTGCTGTGTGTTGATAGGGCGCTTTTTAGCAATATATATGCTGGTTGTTTTGAACGAGTTGTAAAACGGGGACAGCTCCAGTCAGGGACAGAACACCAAAAAACGGGACTGTCCCCGGAAAACAGGGACGTCTGGTCACCTTATCTTTACAGCCTGAGACGATCGAAGGTCAAATATTATTTACATACTTAGTAATACAAAGCACGACATATTGCACACAAATCACAGCGAGATCTTTCCAATATGCGCGCCACTGAGTGACGTCTTCCAGGCCAGAGAGCACCTGTCCATCAAAACCTCAATATCCAATCAGAGTAGATCACTGTTAAGCCCGCCCCCACGAGAGGTTTGTGTCAAAAAAGCAAACGAAAAACTGAGAAACGTATGCGAAATCTGTGGCAATGCATTCGGAATCCACGATTTGCGAAAACGAATCTTTGAAAAACATTAACAAAGAATGAAGCATATTTGAAGAGGCTGTTAAATTTGAGCGACTGAGTTAATTTTTTTCATTTTCATTGTGTTTTTCTTCTTTTGTAATGGCATATTTTTTATATTTTCTAAAAAGTTAGGTTCAGTTGTATAAAGTTGCGTTCAATTTTATAAAGTTACGTTTATTTTTTTGAGACAAAAATAATTCCATATTTATTCTCTAACTGAACGAAATGATTGTATTACTATGAAGATCAAAACGACGGTGTAATGTGGCGTTCACACCGGACGCGATTCGCGTGTACATTTTGAGTTTACTCGCGCGAATCGGATCGAATTCGTGTCATGGGCGGGGCTTCCGCCAGCAGCTCGTCTCGTTGAGAAATGGCTGACATGGGCTGTGTTTACATGTCTTTTTTTTGTTAAAATCTACTGTTAATGTGTGACAAAACGTAGTTTTAAGACTTTTTCAGTCGATAATGTAGTTGTTTAAAGAGCACCTATCATGGCATTTAAAATGTTCCAAATATTGTTTTAGAAGTCCCCAACAACAGTTTTGCATGCATGCAATGACAAAAAAGACTTTAGTTTTCTTATAATATGCATTTATTTTTACCTGTTTTGACAGCAATTCTCAAATGATTCCTTTAGTGATTCACTTTTCAAAACCCCGCCTTTACGTGACGCTAATCTGCGGTGATTGGTCCGATGACCCAGTCAGTTGTGATTGGTATAGTCTGTGCAGATATTTTCGGAAACGGAACGCCCATCAAAGTCTTATAGTGACAGTAATTTGTTAATATGTGTCAGGAGTTATGAATATGAAAACCGCGTCTGTACCGTTTGATTGTAATATGAGCCTCAGCTGATCTCATTCATAAAAAAACTCGCGACAAATCAACATCCCTCAGGGCTTTTAGTTCAAAAGTGTGCAGATGAGGAGAAATATTGATAGATTCTCATATGTCTGTGTCAAATTTCTAAACAGAGGAGTATTTTTTATTCAATACTTCCTCAAAATGCGCAGATATAGCCTAATCATGAGCGATTGAGTCTCTTATGTGTTGTTTTCAATTCATACTGGCAGCCGGAGGGCGCTCTGTGCACATGTAGTCCATATATGGTACAGACAGACGAAGAAGAACCATGTGCCAGAATAGAAGTCCATAATAAAAGCTTCCTGAGATCGCGAAACTTACATTTGACGACTAATACACAATCAATCGCGACGATGTATGGTTTGTCTTCAAGCCACTTAGTCTTCAAATGCTCATCCTTGGGCAGATGAAAAAAGTTTGCTTTTGAGTCGCACTTCAGAACACAGCGTCTCGTCGCCATGATGTTTTCTAGTTTTCACTGGCGTCTTGGAGCGCAATAAGTGGGCGTATCGTATTCAAATAACTTGACAAGTTGACGTCATCTAGTCAGAGAAAAAGCTTCGGTCTTCTAACGATTCTTAAAAATGACTCAGAGTCGACTCTTACTTTTGAAAGAAAATAACTATATATACGGTGCACTGTCATATTTCAAACTATGCAGGATGTTTTTGTTCACTTAGATCTATGTTACACACTACATGAAAGGTAAATTTAAAAATTCCATGATAGGTGCTCTTTAAAGCTCAAATCTGTGGTTTATTTATATAAAGAGTGCCTATTTGAACATTTTATCTGCCGTTTTCGGAGTTGTGAGCTCCAGCGGACAGCGGCGGTCAGCGCTCGTCAAAGCCGGCGAGGGCAACCTTTCCTCGGCCAGTCCTTCTGCCGTCTGCCGCTGGCTCTGATGTCTCTGTGGTGTGTCTCGAGCTATAATTCGTCTTGTAACGGCCGATCTTTGGTCTCATGGATCTATAATTTGTTCCATGGCAAATCGTTTCGGCTGAGGGCAAAGATAAGTTTCATTACTTTATATTTTTAGGCTATGTACGTTGCAGTTGTAACGTTAGCCTACTAGCACTGACTTTGAATGTTTGACTGCATTGTTTGCTTTATTTCATGTATTGCTTGTTATACATTACTTATACTTTTGTATTATTGATCATACATAAACTTACATTTAACAAAAAGAGACTGGGTTGTGTTTCATGTAGGGTGACCACCCGTCCCGCTTTGCGTTGTACCGCACAGCATTTTCACCCCTTGTCCCGCACGTCGCATATTGAGAAAATGTCCCGCATTTTCATCAGTCTGTTGGTTTTTAATTATCATAAGAAGACATGCATGCGTTCTTTTGCCTTTTTAAGAAAGCATTTCATTTATTCTTTTTGCGGCATCGTTTTTCACCTAGACATATTTAACAGCGCTTCGTCAGAAGTACATCCCGCCTTTCACAAATACAACAACAGCCGTTTTTAAAATCCTATCCAATGGTTGAAAAGAAAGGATTAAACACAGTCACTAGTAGGTTCTGACGGCTGTCAATCAAAATGTGGAGCGGATTTGTTCCATGTAAACGAATGGATAATTCGGTAAATTGGTTATATTCTTAATATATAATATAATATAATATATAAGACTGTCAATGAACTAATTTCATGTTGCTTTATATTTTATTTGTTCATTATTGGACTTGGTCAGATCTGATGCCTGCTGCCTTTGGGCTCAGTGATGTTGAATTTAAATGGCATGTAGGCTACAATGTTACATTGATGTAATGATGTTTTCTGGAAGGGACTAAAGAACAAAGTATTTTTATCATCTGAAAGGCAGAATACATATGTTTTTATTAAGTTCGATAGACATTGTGTAACAGTTTCAGGTTATGTTTTAGTGTCGGTAACATGTCCCACATTGTCCCACGCAAACTTAGTAATTGTCCCACATTTGGTTTGTTTGATGGTGGTCACCCTAGTTTCATGTCATTTAATGTTATCACAATCATATTGTCTGAACCAGATATCAATATACAGATTTTCTCCTCATTGTTGTCACTACAAGAGTAAGCTCCTGATTGGTTAACACGGCGCAAAATATCCGCTGAAGTTCAGATTTTTCAACTTGAGCGATTCGCGCGATCAAAACGCTCAATTCGCGTCCTTCGCGCAGCCTCAATCGCGCGAATCGCGCCGCAGAATGCCATTTCGCGTCTCTGCATTGACTTAACATGTAAATCACTCGCACGAATCGCGTCCGGTGTGAACGCACCATAAGGAGTGGCCTGGTAGGGCAGCGAAGCAAGTGCATTCTGGGAGTTGTTGTCTTTCATCCACATGAGACAAAAATACATTTTCTGTCTTTTCTCAGTCTAGAAGGCACCAAATTCAAAAATAATTTCACATTTCTACTACATAAATGACCCAGTTTAAATACAAAGCTTAATGCTAAACCACTGAAGTAACCCTTTAAATAAAATAAAACAATTTCCAATCATCTTGTTCAAAGGTTTACACCCACTGTTTCCTAATGTGTTGTGTTGCCTTGAGCATTCGTGAATATTTGCAGCTTTTGATCATCCAGGTAACAACACACACTATTACAAATTAAGAATCAAGCATACACACTTCTGAACTGGATCTTTTGTGTAAATTCAATTATTATAATGTCAATATCACATATTGTGGTCTATAGCTGTGTCCCAAAGTGAAGGGCGTGCACTTCGAAGGCCGCATTTGAAGTGCGATTGCATCATAGCGGCTCTACGAAGGGTGTCCCAATATGAAGACTGCACCTCTGAAGGCTGCATTTGAAGTGCGATTGCGTCACAGCAGCGCGACGAAGCCTGCCGCAAGTCGAAAGCGACTCAAAATGCGCCCTCCGTTTCTCAGGCAAAGGAAGGGTACAGCAGATGGAACCTATGCACAACTTCGCAGCGTACCCTATCCCAGAATTCATAGCACACTGGTGACTACAGGATTTGACTGGTCCGCATTCCCGCGGCACTCGATCAGATTTCTTGCGGCGCGGGTTTAAATTTCCCAGTGAAAGACGGTAGCGGTCGGTAACTCAAGTGTAGCCTGGCGCAACCGCCTGGACTTGAAGTAAACAAAACGTTTAGTGCATTCGTGGTAGAGCAACCTGGCAAGATAAACTTTAATTTCCCAATTTTAACTTGCATAAGTGTTATTTATTTCTCAACCATTCTCTCAAGAAGAGGAATCAGTCCATTCTCTCCTTTTTCGCTCTCTTTCTTTTTTCTTTTATCTTTCTTATTTCTGCACTTTCTTTAAATACAAATTAGATCTGCGCGGGGCTGTTTTTTCGTCCCGCTCTCGCAATAGGATCTATTCCGCACCGCACCCTCCCGCTTCAAATTCACTCCGTGCTCACGCGCTATAAATTATTAGATTCCCGACTGATCCAGCTAAATTTAGATTTCGTTTCCAGAATATCTCTTTTAAATGTCCCCTACAGAAAAAGAGAGACTGGGGATAACAGAATAGGCTGGCCAAGCAATTTATTTTTTCTTATAGGCCTACTGTCAACATAGCTAAAATATGTCACAGACAAAAATAGTGTAACCCAGTAGAATACAGTTTTACAGTTAATGGGTTTAGTTCAGATTTATTTGTTGTTGTGAGTGAATTGCACGTTGATATAAAGTGTGTATGTATGCCTTTAAGGATACGGGATCAAAGCGCAAGTTTGATTGTTATTCACATGTATAAAACGTGGTTTTAACCAACAAGTTAGATATTCCTTTATTTAATTGGTTCATGAGAGTTTTAAGTCCCGCCTCTGATGCTGCGTGAGAGGGCGTGGGTGGTGAGCGGGGGGGGGTGAAGAGGGGAGTGACGAGAAGTGCAGCGAGGAGAGTGACGCTGAGAGATTGCGGTGAATAATAGTTTTTTTTTTATCGATAAAGCATCGATATATAATAGTGTGTATATAGCGACCTGTGTACGACACACAAGTGTTGAAGTGGAATTGATTTGGGTTGTTACTCAGTTCTGTGGGTGTTCGGTTAACGTCGCTGCCTTTAATCCTGTTTTCCGCGGCCATTTTATGTAGTTTAGCGGGGCTGACGCATCAGCATTAAATATAGCCGCTTATAGACTCAAAGACTCGCAAGACTGTTCACGCGGTGGTTTTCTTACACAACGAGGGAGACATTGAGGACCAGATAGCGCCCCAAATACCCGTGTTATTTGGGGTTCCTCTGGCTACGAGGGAGGTGCGTGTTGTCGGCTGACGAGGACGAGCGCGCGGAGCTGGGCGAGAACGAGATCGAGAGAGAGAGAGAGCGCGGAGCGGGAGCGAGAGCGAGCGAGGAACGGCGCGAGACGGGGAGAGCGAGAGAGCGCGCGCAAAGAGCTGTGCGAGGCCACCTACAGGATTCCGTTGAAAGTGAGGTATCTTTATTGATTTTATTTGTGCTCAGGAGAGTGAAGGGGCCATTTTCAGTTTCCCGGCCACCACGAACACAAGCTACGATTCAGGCCTGCAACGGGGTGGGTTGTTTATGACTGGTGTGAGTGTGTGGGCCCACATCATTTAAAATCAGTATTGGTATACCAGTTGGTTCATTTCAATAACATTCAGTGCACTGAAAACAGGTAATATTCAGAGTGACGTTTTATACTCTCTGCGAGTCATTGTAATAACTTAATTCCAGTGTATTAACCCTGTTCATGCCTTTTTGAGTGGTTTGGTGACATATTGACTACTTAAGTCATTTATATTACCTGATATATTGTTTTATCAGTGTGATAGTGTTATTTGGGTGATTTATGAATGTGATGGTGTGAATTACTTCACATTCTGATATTCATATATATTTTATTTAATTTTTATTTGATTTTCTATTTCAAATTAAATCCTTTACATTTTGTTATTCTTACCAGCGTATTCTTTCTATATCTGTTATAATTACCAGTTTATCTTGGGTTCATATAGAGAGTTTAATTTTAAGTAACTTTCTAACAGAACAGCATTTCATTGTGACTTCAGAGGGGCCTAACTTCAACATCTGTAGGCATTTAGCTAATGAATCTGGAGCGCTGTCCTACTTAATTACAGTAAAGACAGGTAGGGGGCGCTACATAAAGTGGGGGCTCGTCCGGGATCTCCCTCTTGTAAGTCATTAATGAGTTTCTAAAAGAAGAAAGAGAAAGGTTAAGCTCAAGCATATCCTGTCATTGCATTATACGTGACTGAGAACTGCAGAAAGTGTTAGCATGGCTCTAACGAACGACCCCTGTCTACAAGCCGAGTTAACCAGCTGGTGCAAAGAGGCTGCCATTGATGTGAATCATGCTTTAATGCTGCTAAATGTACCTGTTCACACAGAAGTGGCCGAAATTGAAGAGGTGATGGAAGGAGTAAAAGCGTTAGGAAGAGTTCGTGTACGAGACACAAGAGAAGGACCTACCTCACATTCTCTGCTGGTGTTGTGTGAGTGCAGACACGCCATTGACTCTAAGAGCACCCCACCTGAAGTGTCATGGGGAGAACAAGAAGAGCCATGGTCAGTCATCGTTATCCAGACACCGGAATCAGCATCTGAAACAGATTCTGGAGGTTTCACTGCGAAGTTGACAAAGTTCCTGATGGATGAAGGAAAGTCTCTCAATGATGTTCAAGCTTTGCTTTCTTCACACAGTGCCACAGACAGTTCCCCTGAATCAATTATACGTGCCATGGGTGAAGTACTGGAAAAAACGGTAAAGATCCCTAGTGATAGCAATGCATACCGACGCCTTCGCACCTTTTCAGCTGTAGTTCCAACCCCCATCGGAGAGGAGAACCTGGAAAACTGGATTGACCAAGCCAGGCTGATGATAACTGAGTGTGACTGCTCAGAGAAAGAAAAGCGCCGTAGAATTGTGGAAAGCCTCAAGGGTCCTGCATTGGACATTGTAAGAGCTGTCCGATTCTCCAATCCTGAAGCGAGTGCCTTGCAGTGTTTGGAAGCGTTGGAGAGCACCTTTGGATCATCTGAGTCTGGTGAGGATTTATACTTCAAGTTTCGTCTTATGCGCCAGGGCACGGGGGAGGCGCTGTCTGAATTTCTCAGAAGGATGGAGAAGACCCTCAGCAAAGTAGTGGAAAGAGATGGACTGTCCCTCAGACTGGTAGATAAAGTGCGAGTGGAACAGCTGATTAGAGGAGCTGTGAATTCCGACATGATGTTGCTCCAACTGAGGCTGAGAGAAAGGAAAAGTCACCCACCGTCTTTTCTGAGTCTGTTAAAGGAAATACGTGAGGCAGAGGAGAGTGAAGCGGCCCGCCACAGAATGTCTGCCAAAGCAAAAGCCATACAATTCTATGGAGAGGAAGAAACCAGCACCTCTGTCATCCAGGAACTCAAAGCTGAGCTGCAAGAATTGAGGACACAAATAAGTGGAGGTGAGCCCAAAGCTATGTCTACTTCATCATTAGTGATTAAAACTAAAGACAAACCATTCAAGAAGATTGAAAAAACGGAGAATTCGGAAGTACAAGAGTTAAAGAGACAGGTCGAACACTTACAGCAGCAGTTGGCAGTTCTGAGTGTCAGTTCCACTCGAGGCTCATCTCATGGTCCAGAGCAGCGGCAAAAACCATCACAGTCTGTGTCCACGTCATTAAGACCCAAGCCAGCCAGAACCAGAGACGACTACTTCTGCTACAGGTGTGGAGAAGATGGTCATATTGCCACAAAATGTCAAGTTCCACCAAATTCTGATCAAGTGATTCAGAAGCTCATTCGTTCTTTGCGGCAGGCAAAGAGTGGAAAGCACGATACAGATGAAAATAGAACTGTTCCAGACCAAGCCTGTTTTTCCAGAAAGAGCCAGACAAACATCCATATGCCCAACAGTGTTCCTAAGGGACTAGTAGGACCGGCATCAACTGTAGAGGTGAAGCTGAATGGCCAATTATGTCAAGCACTGTTAGACAGCGGATCACAAGTGACCATCGTGTTTGACAGTTGGTTTTCCAAGAACCTGCCTGATGTGCCCATTCACCCCTTGACTGGATTATCTATATGGGGCCTCAGTTCTTCCAGTTACCCTTATAAGGGATATATCGTGGTTGACGTCACCTTTCCTGCCTCTGTCATGGGTGTGGAGGAGCCCCTTTCCATCTTGGCACTGGTATGTCCTGAACCCCAAGGTCCTTCCCAATTGCCAGTTATTATTGGTACAAATGCCAGTTTCTTCAAACGTCTTGCTGATCTTAGCCATGATACTGACGGATCCAGTGTTGCATGTGCTTTGAGAATCCAGACTCGACATCCTGCCATCTATCTGCCGACACAGCAAGAAGCTGAAACCCGTTATGATGAGCCTGAAGGAAAAGTCAGATGGATAGGGCCTGGTGATTGTGTAGTTCCACAAAAGGGAGAAGTGTGTGCCGCCTGTAGAATGGAGACTGATCTGCCCTTGCGAAAAGATATCTTTGTGATAGACACCCCAGAGGAGGATCCTCTACCTGCCGGAACATTTATAACCCCCGTAGTACTCCCATTTTCAGCAGTTAAAGATCAACGTGTCCGAGTTCTACTCCAGAATGTAACATCCAAGGACATCTCCATTCCTGCTGGCACGGTAATTGCCAATGTGTATCCCACCGACACCGTCACGGTATCTTCTGGAGAACAGACATCCCAAGAAATAGACCCAAGTTTGTTTAATTTTGGTGAGTCATCCATTCCTGAGGCCTGGGAACAGAAACTGCGTCAGAAATTATCAAACAGAGGGGATGTGTTTTCTACCAATGAATGGGATGTGGGATTAGCTCGAGGGGTTGAGCATCCGATCAGACTGAAAGACATCAAGCCATTTAGAGAACGTTCCAGACGCATTGCGCCTGCGGACATCGAGGATGTACGACGTCATATCAAAGAGCTGTTAGCGGCTGGAATCATTAAAGAGTCGAGGAGTCCGTATGCATCGCCCATTGTAATAGCCAGGAAAAAGAGTGGGGCAATCAGGATGTGCATCGATTACCGAACTCTAAATGCTCGTACTATCCCTGATCAGTACACCACTCCGAGGATCGATGATGCCCTGGACTGTTTGGCTGGTAGTAAATGGTTTTCTGTTCTGGACCTCCGCAGTGGATATTATCAAATAGCCATGGCCGAGGAAGATAAAGAGAAGACAGCGTTTATCTGTCCCCTGGGATTCTATCAGTTCGAACGTATGCCTCAAGGAATTACTGGAGCTCCGGCAACATTCCAGCGGCTAATGGAGAAAGCAGTTGGTGACATGCACCTCCTCCAAGTCATAGTGTACCTCGATGACATCATCGTGTTCGGGCGCACACTTGAAGAGCATGAAGAGAGGCTGTTGAAAGTCCTAGACCGTCTGAGAGAGTGTGGCCTGAAAGTATCGATTGACAAGTGCCAGTTTTGCCAGTCTCAGGTTCAGTATGTGGGTCACATTGTGTCAGCTGCTGGAGTATCCCCAGACCCAGCCAAAATTGAAGCAGTAACACGCTGGAAAATGCCCACCGATCTAAAATCATTAAGGTCATTCTTGGGGTTTTGCGGATTTTATCGGCGGTTCATAAAGGATTACTCTGCCATAGTGAGGCCTTTGACAGAGCTCACTAAAGGTTACCCACCAACATCTGGGCAACACAAGAAAATGACGGATGGCAAGAACTACTACAAAGCATCTGAGCCATTTGGAGAGCGTTGGGATGACACCTGTACAGCAGCTTTCCATAAAATCATTTACTGTCTCACACATGCCCCAGTACTCGCCTTCGCCGACCCCAACAAACCATATGTACTGCATGTAGATGCCAGTCTGAGCGGACTTGGAGCTGTTCTGAATCAGGAGCATTCTGGTGGACTGAGGCCCGTGGCCTATGCAAGCAGGAAACTGAGTGCATCCGAGCAACGTTACCCCATTCATCAGCTAGAGTTCTTGGCGCTCAAATGGGCGGTTGTGGACAAGTTCCATGACTATCTATATGGTGCACAGTTTGTGGTGAAAACAGACAACAATCCACTCACTTATGTGTTGTCTAGTGCCAAGCTGAGTGCGACGGGTCATCGTTGGTTAGCTGCATTAGCTACCTATAACTTCAGCTTACAATACAAGCCAGGAAGTCACAACATCGATGCGGATGTATTGTCTCGCTATCCCTGTGAATCCACTGCTTGCTCTAAATGGAAGGAAATACCAAAGTCAGGAGTAAGAGCCATCTGTCAGTTAGCAGTGACTACTGAAAGTGAGGAGTCATCATCCAGACTCGTGGATCACTTAGGCATTTCACCTCAGAGTATTCCAGAGGCATTCTCTTGTCCCACAGCTTTGGGTCTGGGTCACATGGAACAGCTGACTAATGCCGAGTTAAAGAAAGCTCAAGAAGAGGACCCTGTGGTTGGTGTAGTGAAGCGAGAAGTGGAGTCAGGAAAGATACTTACAGCTGCTAGGAGTTACAATAGTACCATTGCTCTGTTACAGCGGCAGGGACCCAAGTTAAAGATCAAGAGTCAACTTCTGTACAGAGTAACCAAAAGTTCCTGTGGTAGAGAAAAAACTCAACTCGTCTTACCTGAGAGGTACTGGTCCAAAGTACTGCACTCCTTGCACGATGACTCTGGTCATTTGGGAGTAGAGAAAACTACTGAACTGCTTAAAGATCGCTTCTATTGGCCTAGAATGTCTACATACATAGAGCAGTATGTTAAGAATTGTGGCCGTTGTGTAATGAGAAAGACATTACCCAAGAAGGTTGCACCACTGAATCACATGACCAGCAGTGGCCCGTTCGACTTAGTGTGCATTGACTTCTTGTCAATCGAGCCTGACTCAAAAGGTATCGGCAATGTTCTCATCGTAACCGACCATTTCACACGCTATGCCCAAGCGTTCACGGCCAAAGACCAGAAAGCTCTGACTGTGGCCAAGATACTGTGTGACAAATTCTTTGTTCACTATGGCTTACCCTCCCGCATCCACTCAGATCAGGGACGAGATTTTGAGAGTGGTCTCATAAAAGAGCTCCTAAGTATGCTGGGAATCAGAAAATCCAGAACGTCTCCATATCATCCTCAAGGGGACCCACAGCCCGAAAGGTTCAACCGGACGCTACTTTCCATGCTTGGTACCCTGAATTCTGCAGAGAAAAACAGATGGAGCCAACACATTAACAGATTAGTACATGCCTACAACTGTACTAAGAATGAGGCGACCGGGTACTCACCGTATTATCTTCTGTTTGGAAGAGAGGCTCGTCTGCCAGTGGATGTGTGTTTTGGGACTTCGCCTGATGGAAAGGGACCTGGTAGCCATCAACAGTATGTGGAAAGAATGAAATCAGATCTACAGAGAGCATATCAGTTAGCCACTGAAACTGCCCAGAAAAGTCAGCAGCGGAACAAACGATTGTATGACAAGCGAGTAAAACAGCAGACTTTGACCGTGGGAGACCGTGTACTGATAAGAAATCTGGCGTTGAGTGGAAAGAATAAACTGGGCGACAAGTGGAATTCTGTTCCTTACCTGGTGGTGGAAAAGCTAAAGAACTTACCTGTGTATCGCATGAAACCTGAAACTGGTATGGGAAGTGCAAGGACATTACACCGAGACCATCTCTTACCAGTTGGGGACCATGTGAGGTTGTCTGACCCTGAAGAACCAAAGAAAGTTTCTGCACCGCCGGAGGTCAGGACAAGATCTGTGGAGAGAAAACGGAGAAGAGGATTAGGAGAAAGGAATCTGGCCAGGACAAGTGAATTGAGGAATGATTCTGAAAGTGAAGAGGATGACCTGTGGTATTATAGCCCGGATAGGGTTGAGAGACAGCACAGGCCAGAGTGTGTTACACCGGAGGAATCGGCAGTGGAGGAGGAAACTGTTTGCCGTGGAGGTGAATTGGAGAGACCCCTTGCAGAAATGGCAGAGCCCAAGTTCACTGAGGAAGGCCATGGAGAACTTTCAGATCAGAGGCCAGATGAAATGGGAGATCCTGGTTTAGAAGGGGAAGAGCCTAGCAGAGCCAATGCTTCCAAAGAAGTAGTAGAGACTGTTCATTCCCGCCCCAAAAGAGACATACGACCAGTAGTCAAACTGAGCTATGATAGTCTAGGCCGGCCCACTAACCGACCCTTAACTCTGGTTCATAGAGGGATGGTCATAAATGTTGAGGGTGGGGAAGAGTCAGAAAAGAAACCCTGTAACACAGTGTGGTGTCACCCTATGGCACAGTGTACTCAGTGCGCTAAAGTAAACGCTTATCCTGAGCCTAAAGTCACATTTAAAGTGTTGAGAAGTAATCTCATGGGGTCATGAGATGTTTAGAAGGGGAAGCATGTAACCCAGTAGAATACAGTTTTACAGTTAATGGGTTTAGTTCAGATTTATTTGTTGTTGTGAGTGAATTGCACGTTGATATAAAGTGTGTATGTATGCCTTTAAGGATACGGGATCAAAGCGCAAGTTTGATTGTTATTCACATGTATAAAACGTGGTTTTAACCAACAAGTTAGATATTCCTTTATTTAATTGGTTCATGAGAGTTTTAAGTCCCGCCTCTGATGCTGCGTGAGAGGGCGTGGGTGGTGAGCGGGGGGGTGAAGAGGGGAGTGACGAGAAGTGCAGCGAGGAGAGTGACGCTGAGAGATTGCGGTGAATAATAGTTTTTTTTTATCGATAAAGCATCGATATATAATAGTGTGTATATAGCGACCTGTGTACGACACACAAGTGTTGAAGTGGAATTGATTTGGGTTGTTACTCAGTTCTGTGGGTGTTCGGTTAACGTCGCTGCCTTTAATCCTGTTTTCCGCGGCCATTTTATGTAGTTTAGCGGGGCTGACGCATCAGCATTAAATATAGCCGCTTATAGACTCAAAGACTCGCAAGACTGTTCACGCGGTGGTTTTCTTACACAACGAGGGAGACATTGAGGACCAGATAGCGCCCCAAATACCCGTGTTATTTGGGGTTCCTCTGGCTACGAGGGAGGTGCGTGTTGTCGGCTGACGAGGACGAGCGCGCGGAGCTGGGCGAGAACGAGATCGAGAGAGAGAGAGAGCGCGGAGCGGGAGCGAGAGCGAGCGAGGAACGGCGCGAGACGGGGAGAGCGAGAGAGCGCGCGCAAAGAGCTGTGCGAGGCCACCTACAGGATTCCGTTGAAAGTGAGGTATCTTTATTGATTTTATTTGTGCTCAGGAGAGTGAAGGGGCCATTTTCAGTTTCCCGGCCACCACGAACACAAGCTACGATTCAGGCCTGCAACGGGGTGGGTTGTTTATGACTGGTGTGAGTGTGTGGGCCCACATCATTTAAAATCAGTATTGGTATACCAGTTGGTTCATTTCAATAACATTCAGTGCACTGAAAACAGGTAATATTCAGAGTGACGTTTTATACTCTCTGCGAGTCATTGTAATAACTTAATTCCAGTGTATTAACCCTGTTCATGCCTTTTTGAGTGGTTTGGTGACATATTGACTACTTAAGTCATTTATATTACCTGATATATTGTTTTATCAGTGTGATAGTGTTATTTGGGTGATTTATGAATGTGATGGTGTGAATTACTTCACATTCTGATATTCATATATATTTTATTTAATTTTTATTTGATTTTCTATTTCAAATTAAATCCTTTACATTTTGTTATTCTTACCAGCGTATTCTTTCTATATCTGTTATAATTACCAGTTTATCTTGGGTTCATATAGAGAGTTTAATTTTAAGTAACTTTCTAACAGAACAGCATTTCATTGTGACTTCAGAGGGGCCTAACTTCAACATCTGTAGGCATTTAGCTAATGAATCTGGAGCGCTGTCCTACTTAATTACAGTAAAGACAGGTAGGGGGCGCTACAATAGGCTAAATCAAATACGACATCTGTCACTCAAAACTATAAGTCAAAATGCAAATAAACGAAAACTGCTGACTTTACTGCAAAATAAAGTATTTTATGAATGAATGAATAAATGAATGTCTCACTGACGACGGTCCATTACCGAAAGATTCCTCCAAAGGCTGAATCACACCTGCAAACTTGTCGCTTTTCGGCGACAATCGCTGTTTTCTTGGTCAATTCATTTACGTGAATCGCGTAGAACCGGAGAGTATTAGTTTTTGCAACAAATGCAATCTTTAACAGTTCACAGGCGGCTTTTTGAAGCGCGGAACACACTTCAATCCAAGTTCCCACACGAACATATAAAGTATTCAGTCCATTTTATCACGAGATTCAAACGATAAATGCTGTTTTGACGCTCTATATATGGCGTGACTGGTCACTTCATGATCACAGTCAGTGTTGCCAACTCTCGCGAGACAAATAAGCAAACGCAGCTTCAAAAACAAGCCAAGCCCAATATTATTATATTATTTATTATCATCAATATTATTTATAATTAAAAAAAAATATCAATAAATGAGCCTGCAACATATTAAACTGACACCTCTCGGAGTTTGAAAAGCAAAAACAGATGTGATTTTACAAAAATCATCAAATTGCAATAAAGGACACGCAATATCCTCCGATCAGCTGTGAACAGAAGAGGTTTGGAGAAAAGAAAAAGTGACATGAAGGCCAATTATGGGAACCCATAGTCGGAGTTAGTGGACACATATTAGGGGCAGTGAGTAGTGAACACACACTGCAAACCTTGAAAAAGATAAGCCCTACATCTCAATGTGCATATACTATCTGCCCTAAATAGTATTGAAAATGACTGTCACATTTAGGATGGATAGTATGCACATTGGGACACAGCCAGGCAAGCACTAAGGGAGCGCTGCAGTATAGCCACATAGGCCTATTTATAATTAAATACGTTCGAACCATACCTACTGTTATTATTAGTATACTTGTTTTTTTTAATATAATAGCCTGTAATTTTAAATACATTATTAAATTAGGTGCCTCTCTTCCCTGTTCCCTCTCCATCTCTGTACATCTCTGCTGGTGGCATTGTTTGTAAAAATGTATACATAAATTTAAGTGTACTAACTATCATTACGTGCATTTATAACGTCACATATAGGCTACCTGCACGTGGAACACGATTTTTCTTCAGTGAGGGGGAGAAGGATATATGAGGACGGATTACTACAGCACTTGTATCGTTGCACTGAATGGCTATTAGCTGAGAGAAGACAGTGTCAGTCAATGAATTGGACAAAACAGCGACCATAAATGTAAAGAAACGAAGTTGCTTATTATATTTTCCTAACAAGCAACCACTCTTTTTAAAATAAGCCCAAAAAACCGCAACCCGCGACTCGTGATTTTTTACGCGACTTGCCAAAAAAAGAAGCCCAAAGTCGCGTGTTATACGCGGACTTGGCAACTATGATCACAGTTCAAGCGGCCGCGCGACGCGCACGCGCACGCGCGTGAACGCGATCATCTGTGAAGGCGATCAATCATCTCTTACTAAAGAATAAACATGAATGAAGGTATGCTGAGGATACATTACAACTTACTGACATGTATATATGTGGTCTTGTGGTGTAATCGCTAAATCAGTGTTTCAACGACGTCAATATAACTGCTTGTAAACTATGTCGTTATCACATTACCTCAGGCAGTCATTCAGTGTCCACAGAATTTTATTCACAAGAGAAATCAACTCTTTCACTAAATATAAGCTCTATATTAGCCTATATATTCATTATATTTCACTTAACCTGTTAGTGATGTCTTTATTATTTCATGCATGTTAAATAAACCTGTCATGGAAATGACAGACACTGTGTATAAATTATAATATTTCAACAACGAATTGGAGAAAAAAACTATTTCATAATTAGATTTAGAAGTTAATGCAAAAACTGCCTTATGTGAAGTTTACATGTTTGCATACAATGTGTTATTTGAGTGTTGATTATTATACCTAAAAATAAATAGCAACTGAATTAATAGTTTGGGCTCTATTTTGTTAACCTTTAATATTAATGTGCAAGTAAGGGCTCCCTATATAGTTTACAGCAATATCTTCAATACACTTTTAGATATAATTTAATTAATTCAAGGACAGTCACTTTTTTTCTTCTTTTGTAAACCACTATTAAATCTAAAAAGCAATTTTGTAAAACTGCTGTACCGAACTCATACCGAACCGTGATTTCAAAACTGAGGTATACCGAACTGTCAGTTTTGTGTAACACCTCTACTGTCATTCTTTTATTTTTTTGTGTCATGCGTCACAACACTTCCTTGAGTTCCAGGTGTTTTCCGTGTTGTAAATAAAATAATTTTTTAAATATTAAATGTGTCATTCTCTTTAAGTCACGTTTAGAAATGTGTCATTTGCATATCCCACTTTCATTGAGCTGAGTGGGAGACGCTGGTGGAGCTGGACCGGGATGGTAATGCACAATAGAAATCCTGGTAAGGCCTGTGCCAGCGGGACATCATCTTCATCTGGGATGAGTGCATATTTCCACTGTCCGCAGGTTTGCGGGGCTGAATCGGTCGACGGCTGGCATGTCATAAAAAGTAGCTATACAATTGCATCTGAGATGATGTGAGTTGAATACAAATAAGTACTTAAATAAACTAAGACTTGGACGTAAATATATAAATGTTTAAATATATTGTAACAGTTACATTTAACATAATAAATAAAGAATAGTTGCAACTTAACGATTAAATATTTAACCACATGCTACAGATTTACGTGCTTATGGTCCGGTCTCCCATCATCGCAGGCTTTGAAACGTGTCAAAATCCAATAAAACTCATAAAAAGCAAAAAATAAATAAATAAATTCTGCTCCATTTCTCTTTTTAAAATCTCCTCGCAAACGTCCGCTGTCAGTTGTCACACACCTGCTAGGCTAGCCCATTCAACGACGCTCGGTTCAGTGTTGCCAAGTCTGGAATTGGGAAGCATTTACTGTTGATGTGGGTTGTTTTGTTTGTAGCCTATAGTCCACAGGTGTAAGTTGTCTTTACTTTAGCAATATTTGTACTGGGCGCCCCCCGCGTTTTGGCATATGCTGGGCCATTTTGGCCGTGATTCCGATTCCGCTACTTTTGATTAGCAATTGGAGGGGTTTTGTTGTGCAGACCTGGCAACCCTGTCCCTCGGTTCGCCCTTTATGCACTTCGAAGGCGTGGCCTGGTCTGGCCTTCGAAGTGCACGGCCTTCGAAGTGCGCACCCTTCACTTTGGGACACAGCTTATATGTTAACAAACACCATGTGACTTGAAATGTAAATTTCCTCTTAGTTTCGGTGCAATAAACAATAAAGTACTTTATTTTTTATTGCAAGAAATAAAAAAAAACTTTAAGTGCGTTTTTTTTTTTGTTATTTAACACAATTTAATTAAAAATCAAAGTGAATTCGATTTTTTTTAAGAGAATGAATTCAAAAGATTCACTGGGTCGAATCTAGCCTACTACAATTCAATTAAGAACAACTGCGTAATTGAATAGATACCTTAAAATGCACAGGATCATTACCACTTCCTGCTTCGCTTGTATGCGGGTTCTTTCGGCCACGATGATGTCGAAACTTATAGGTACAATTGTTATATTAAGTATATGCGCTACAGGCGCCATTCGTAATTTAAAGGAAGGTCCGATGATAGGGCCAGATTCTAGACAGTACAAAGTCGCATCTTTACCGACTGAGGATCCTACAGATGATATTACAGACGTGCCTTTGAGCAGCGTTGCACCTGTGCATGTGCTTTGCACTGAGCGAAGCATGATTGTGCTCATCAGAGCGGACCTTAACTCCAACCGCCGTCATGTCACTGCTGAAGAGTTGAGCCTCGGCTGGTCAACCGAAAGCTGCAAAGCCTCTCAGTACAGTGACACTGAATATGTGATTAAAGCAGATTTGCACCAGTGTGGCTCTGAATTATCGGTATGTAAGAGTTCGTTGGTTGGTTTGGGGTTGGGGGGGTAATTTAATTACATTTTTTAGGTAATTTACATTTTGTCAAATACAGTGTATGTCAAGAAAAATACTGCATACTCATGACCAAAATAATGATGGTTTTTTTTTTATTTATTTTTTTTATTATTATTAGATTGATGGAGATCATCTGGTTTATTCAAACCGACTGATCTATACCCCTCGGCAGAACAGCTTCGGTATTGTAAGGACTAGCGCCGCTTCTATTCCTATTGAATGTCACTATAAAAGGTTTGGACTTTATCTGTGAGGTTATAATCATTTATACCTCTTCCTTTCTGCTGTTATGCTGTCTTCAGTTCTTACTGTATATTTTCTGCAATGTATATCTCAGGACCCACTTTGTAAGCAGTATTGATATGAAGCCTTCCTCGGATCCATTTACATCTACCAAATCAGCTGTGGAATTGATTGGGTTTTCCTTTCATCTTATGACTGGTATGTTTAGGATGAAATTAAATTTAAAAGTGTGATTATGTGTATATACAGTGGCATGAAAAAGTATGTGAACCGCTTGCAGAATCTGTGAAAATGGGAATAATTTTAACTAAATAAGAGGGATCATACAAAATGCATGTTATTTTTTTATTTAGTACTGTCCTGAATAAGATATTTTGCATAAAAAATGTTTACATATATTCCACAAGACAAAAAATAGCTGAATTTATTAAAATAACCCTGATAAAAGGTTTATGAACCATTGATTATCAGTGCTGTGTGTCGTTCCCTGGATGATCCACGGCTGTTTTTGTTTTGTGATTGTTGTTCACGAGTCCCTTGTTTGTCCTGAGCGGTTAAACTGCCCAATGTTCTTTAGAAAAATCCTCCAGGTGCTGCACATTCTTCAGTGTTCCGGCCTCTTTTTCATATTTGAACCCTCTCCAGCAGTGACTGTATGATTTTAAGATCCATCTTTTCACACTGAGGACAATTGAGGGACTCAAACACAACTACTAAAAAAGGTTCAAACATTCACTGATGCTCCAGAAAGAAACCCAATGCATTAAGAGCCGGGGGGTGAAAACCTATTGGATATGAAAATCAAGGTAAATTGGACTTAATTTGTCTTCCGGGAAACATGCAAGTATCTTCTGTTGCTTCTGAAGGGCAGTACTAAATGAAAAAAATATATATATTTAAACAAAATAAGAAAAATGTGGACATCATCCTGTTCAAAAGTTTTCACCGAATATATACTTTTTTTTTTCTTCTTCTTTTTTCTACCTTTCTTCTTTTTTAGATGATTGGAGGACTAAAAGGTCGTCCTATGTGTATCACCTTGGGGAGGTGATGAATATCCAGGCTTCTTTCTTGATGGCTGAGTATACTCCCTTCAGATTAGTAATGGACAGTTGTGTGGTCACTCTGGAACCTAATGCCGCATCAATACCCCGCTACGTGTTCGTTCAGAACCATGGGTCAGTTGGGATTTGGGATTCTATTTTCCAGTGCAATGAAAACAAGACAATGATCTCAAGTACATTTAAATATCTTTGGCATATAAACTATTCTTTTCGATTAAATGTTGAATGAGTAGTTCACTATTCAGTCAGTTCAATATTATATGTTTGGAATGATTGCATCTGTTTGAAATTAACTGAATTGCACATTCTTTGCAATATTACCACTTATGAGGTGCTGTAAAACTTATCATGCCACACTGATAATTATTCTTAATGACATGATTAACTAGTATCTGTACTATATGTCATCAAATTAAATTTCTATCCCTTATGCTGTAGATGTCTTGTCGACTCTAAAGTGCCAGACTCTAGTGCCCGTTTCATGTCCAGAAAACAAAATCATGTGCTTCAGATGCAGATGGATGTTTTCCGTTTTTACGAAGACCACCGGAATGCTGTGAGTCCTATATAAACTAAAACATTTCACTCTTCAGTGTTATAGAACAGTGTTTTGAGAGAAGTTATTCCTGTTACTTTAGTTGGGACCTGTCACTCCTCATTTGTAAGTTGCTTTGGATAAAGGATTCTAAATTAACACACAAATTAATAAATCTTTACTCTGTAGATCTATATTACATGCCAGCTGAAGATTGTTGATATGGACTTGAATATCATGAACAAGGCCTGTAGCTATTCTGGAAACCGGTATGAGTTTAGTTGGTTTGTTTGTATTTCATCTTTTACAAATATGTATGTGAACCTAAGGGTATAAGAAAACAATAATTCCAAGTATAACTTGCTTGAAATGCAGTATTTGCATTAGATTACATCTCTAATTTTTATGATGTCTATATAGTTATGTCTTCTGACTTAAGTTGACTTGTTGCTTTCTGAAGGTGGCTCAGTTTGGATGGTAAGGATGAGGTTTGTGAATGCTGTGAGAATACTTGTGATGTCCTCAACCAGGAACATATTGGCAACTGGAGTAGACTACCAAAAATGTCAGTCAGTAGAGGTAAGCTTTAACCTAGGCCACATGCCAACAAAAGGCAGTACCATGTGTTGTATACAGTTTCTTCAGATTTCTGTTGAGACATCACAACTTTCAAGAAGCAGGGGAAGATACGCCTCCTTCCTCATACACTTTGCTAATCTACAACCATAAAAAACATGGAAAACTTTCTCTTACATTTCACCTCTGCTCCTTGCTACCTTTGATTGTATTCTATGAATTGTGTTGGCTCTGTGATAATTTATTTATTTTTATTTTTTTTCCTTTCAGATACAACAGAGTCCAACACTGTGTTGCTTGGTCCCATAACAGTTCTTGACTAAATTCTATGCAATTCATACAAAATAAAAATTATTGTTTGTCAATCTTTTTGCATTGTTTTAATGATTTAACCACTTAATTTGAAGATGTAGTGGTTCTGCAGAACCACTCCCGCACTGTCTCAAAGAGGCCTCTATGCTCAAATCAAACAAAACAGCAATGTTTTCATGCTGCTGCAGAAAATAAATGGAACAAATGCAAATATAAATTAAAGTTACGAGCAGCATTTATCGGGGTTCAAGCAGCTTAAGGCCTTAAAGCACATCTGCATAAAAAGATATGATGTTTTATTTAGCAAGCATGTAGCCACTTCGAAAACCAAAAGTAACTTATAAAAGATCATATAAGAGATTCAAAGGGTACAGCCAACAGAACTGGGAGCAAGGAGGATTGGGAGGTCAATTGCAAATTAAGAATTTAAGTAAAGAAAAAGAAAATGTTTTGTTACATTAAAATAAGTGAACATAAATATGATGAATAAGTTTGCTAATGGTTCTCAGCAAAGTATTGGAAACAATAGTTTGAGACCAAATGTAAAGTGTATAATAATTTTCAGCATGTACATTGAGAGGGACACTCAACAGGAACAGCATTAACACAGATGACAGATGATTGCTTAGCACAGAGAAAAAAGGAGCAGTATTGTTAGATTTTATTTTACAATTACTTTTCATACTGTACATTGGTTTAAAAGTTATCTGTTTAATAGGGGACATTGTGTATTTTATATTGGACATTTTTCAGATGTGAAAGAGTTGCAATGTGGTGTGCCTCAAGGAAGTTGTTTAGGACCATTACTATTTTACCAATAAACTATTTTACCAATAAACTTTCTCTTGTTTTAAAGTGTGCACGGACAGTCATGTATGCAGATGAAACAACATTAAATTAAACTGCAACATCAATTAAGCAGTTGTCTACTGCTTTGGATGAGGAATTACAATTGGTCAAAGTAGGTACAGAAACATTGGCAGTTATGGCATCACATCTTGCCCAATCTCCACCACTTTTTTAGGTGTCGTCAGAGTGTCCATACATATGTGTGTCAAATTTGTTAAAAATATCTCACTGAATTTTGAGGTTATAGACCAGGGGTGTCCAAAGTTGGCGGGCCACTGTCCTGCAGAGTCTAGATCCCAGTTGCCTCAACACCCCTGTCTGAAAGTTTCTAGTATGCCTAATAAGACCTTGATGGTACAGGTGTGTTGAATTGAGGTTGGAGCTAAACTCTGCATGACAGTGGCCCTCCAGGACTCGGCAAGTATTCAGGAGTCTAAGGAGTTGACTCTCGTGAAAAATACTGGCTTGAAACTTCTTAGGCTCCTTCAAGGCATTGTGCCGATGATGCAAACTGTGTTTTTTGAGATACACCAATGTTCTCATAGACTATCATGGCACCCTGGACAAAGACACTGCATGCCACTTATGACCCTGCCATTTTGGAATTGTAATAGAAAATCATGTATTTGCTATTTCAATTTCTCCGTGTCCTGCCACAATCTGCACAAAATGCACTTGTATTCCCGATGTCTAACACAGTCAACTGTCAATCAGGCTTGAGGGCGGGGTTTATTGATGTATTCTGAAAGTAGGCCATGCCCTCAAGTGGTGGAAAACGGAGAATTTAGCTATTTTTGTAATAAAAACCAAGTTCAAACTCTTTAGTTCAAACAAAGTCAAAATGCAGAACTGATTGTATGTTCACCTGGCAACCAGAAAAAAACAGCAAAAAAAGAAAACTGACATGACTTGTCATGATGAGTTAAAATCAGAGAATCAAAACTTGACATGATGTGAGTGGTGTGTTGTCCATATGATTCTGTGCTCAAGATCCAAGCGATCAAAAAAGAAAATTACATTAGTGACAGTCAATCGCAGTTCATGTTCGTTTGGTAGGAGGATGATCTGATTTTCTGCTTCATTATAGCATTTTATTCAACATTAGGCTATTTTTTTCCATCATATATTCATATTCATTTAGTCCTATAAACTATAATTGTATCTTTATTTTGACATTTAAAACATTTTCAGACATACACATGCTGCTTAGTTGTGGGGGTTACCGATGTACTATCTTCATTAGGGATGCTCAATTCGGTGAATTCTCCCGACCGACAACTGCCTCTCTCATTATCCGAATATTAACTGTTAACTGATAGCCTATATATTATAATATTAAATTGGCATTAAATAAAAATACAATTGGAGAGTGTCTGTGACCCGTTAAAAAGACAAACAATTTTTTCACTGGTTTATTTTAACATGCAAACAGCAGCATGCAGAACAGCTCAACAACATAACCTAGATTCACACATTATCACATTTTCACGAACCTGCAGCATTTCTGTCAACAGAGAAAAACAGAATAAAATAATATAAATAAAAAGCATAAAATAAATTGGCCCACACTAAATATTTCTCACTTAGCCTAAATAATTAATACATTAAGATGACAAAACGAAAACAAACTGAATCCATTTTAATCTTTAAAGAACCGGCAGAGTTTTTTCCAGTCAGACAAATTTTTTTTGTCAAATAAAAATAGCAGTCTATTCGCTCGCTCATTCTGCTCAGCGCCACTCACTCAACCCAGAATGCCATTTGTGACATGCTGGCTCGAAAATATGTGAAGTGATATGAGAAGTAGGCTGAGGCTGTCTCCGCCTAAAGTTTTTTTTCTACTCAACTCTACTCAAGCCAGGGGTCGGGAACCTTTTTGGACCAAAGAGCCATTTTTTCATTTTTGGTTAAATCATTTTTCCAAAAGAGCCACAGTAAAAAATTATATAAAATTAATAAAAAAGAAAATTCAATACAATTTCAACAGTAGTATAACTACAAACAAACAAATATGCAGCAAACAATAAATAAGTTGCAATATGGAATTAATTGTGCAGGGCTTTCACTGTGAGGGCGAGTTATAAATTTGTGTGTGTGAACGCACACAGTGCTTACATATACTTGACTTGGCATTTTGATATATTTCTGTTTATTTGGCCGTTTAGGCACGCTATGCTTGTCCGTGCTGCGCTCGGTGCGCACAGCATCCTGTCAGTAATTCAGTTGTCTTTCGCCACTTATCATGCTTTTAATATTTATTTTCGTCAACTGAAATCTGCACGGATTATCATAAATACAACACATTTATTTATCACAAGGGTCTCTGCGGCAAAAGCGAAAGTACCAGCGGGTGAAATGTTTCGAAATGTTTCTTTGCACCAGTTTCAATAAAAGGATAGGCCTATTTTAAAGATTATATATTATATATTGAGCTGATCTTCACAACGTATATAGCATATTTTTCTTTTACCATGCAGCAAACAAATGTTTTTTCCTTAAATATGTAGCGCCCCCTACCTGTCTTTACTGTAATTAAGTAGGACAGCGCTCCAGATTTATTAGCTAAATGCCTACAGATGTTGAAGTTAGGCCCCTCTGAAGTCACAATGAAATGCTGTTCTGTTAGAAAGTTACTTAAAATTAAACTCTCTATATGAACCCAAGATAAACTGGTAATTATAACAGATATAGAAAGAATACGCTGGTAAGAATAACAAAATGTAAAGGATTTAATTTGAAATAGAAAATCAAATAAAAATTAAATAAAATATATATGAATATCAGAATGTGAAGTAATTCACACCATCACATTCATAAATCACCCAAATAACACTATCACACTGATAAAACAATATATCAGGTAATATAAATGACTTAAGTAGTCAATATGTCACCAAACCACTCAAAAAGGCATGAACAGGGTTAATACACTGGAATTAAGTTATTACAATGACTCGCAGAGAGTATAAAACGTCACTCTGAATATTACCTGTTTTCAGTGCACTGAATGTTATTGAAATGAACCAACTGGTATACCAATACTGATTTTAAATGATGTGGGCCCACACACTCACACCAGTCATAAACAACCCACCCCGTTGCAGGCCTGAATCGTAGCTTGTGTTCGTGGTGGCCGGGAAACTGAAAATGGCCCCTTCACTCTCCTGAGCACAAATAAAATCAATAAAGATACCTCACTTTCAACGGAATCCTGTAGGTGGCCTCGCACAGCTCTTTGCGCGCGCTCTCACGCTCTCCCCGTCTCGCGCCGTTCCTCGCTCGCTCTCGCTCCCGCTCCGCGCTCTCTCTCTCTCTCGATCTCGTCCTCGCCCAGCTCCGCGCGCTCGTCCTCGTCAGCCGACAACACGCACCTCCCTCGTAGCCAGAGGAACCCCAAATAACACGGGTATTTGGGGCGCTATCTGGTCCTCAATGTCTCCCTCGTTGTGTAAGAAAACCACCGCGTGAACAGTCTTGCGAGTCTTTGAGTCTATAAGCGGCTATATTTAATGCTGATGCGTCAGCCCCGCTAAACTACATAAAATGGCCGCGGAAAACAGGATTAAAGGCAGCGACGTTAACCGAACACCCACAGAACTGAGTAACAACCCAAATCACTTCCACTTCAACACTTGTGTGTCGTACACAGGTCGCTATATACACACTATTATATATCGATGCTTTATCGATTAAAAAAAAACTATTATTCACCGCAATCTCTCAGCGTCACTCTCCTGGCTGCACTTCTCGTCACTCCCCTCTTCACCCCCCCGCTCACCACCCACGCCCTCTCACGCAGCATCAGAGGCGGGACTTAAAACTCTCATGAACCAATTAAATAAAGGAATATCTAACTTGTTGGTTAAAACCACGTTTTATACATGTGAATAACAATCAAACTTGCGCTTTGATCCCGTATCCTTAAAGGCATACATACACACTTTATATCAACGTGCAATTCACTCACAACAACAAATAAATCTGAACTAAACCCATTAACTGTAAAACTGTATTCTACTGGGTTACATGCTTCCCCTTCTAAACATCTCATGACCCCATGAGATTACTTCTCAACACTTTAAATGTGACTTTAGGCTCAGGATAAGCGTTTACTTTAGCGCACTGAGTACACTGTGCCATAGGGTGACACCACACTGTGTTACAGGGTTTCTTTTCTGACTCTTCCCCACCCTCAACATTTATGACCATCCCTCTATGAACCAGAGTTAAGGGTCGGTTAGTGGGCCGGCCTAGACTATCATAGCTCAGTTTGACTACTGGTCGTATGTCTCTTTTGGGGCGGGAATGAACAGTCTCTACTACTTCTTTGGAAGCATTGGCTCTGCTAGGCTCTTCCCCTTCTAAACCAGGATCTCCCATTTCATCTGGCCTCTGATCTGAAAGTTCTCCATGGCCTTCCTCAGTGAACTTGGGCTCTGCCATTTCTGCAAGGGGTCTCTCCAATTCACCTCCACGGCAAACAGTTTCCTCCTCCACTGCCGATTCCTCCGGTGTAACACACTCTGGCCTGTGCTGTCTCTCAACCCTATCCGGGCTATAATACCACAGGTCATCCTCTTCACTTTCAGAATCATTCCTCAATTCACTTGTCCTGGCCAGATTCCTTTCTCCTAATCCTCTTCTCCGTTTTCTCTCCACAGATCTTGTCCTGACCTCCGGCGGTGCAGAAACTTTCTTTGGTTCTTCAGGGTCAGACAACCTCACATGGTCCCCAACTGGTAAGAGATGGTCTCGGTGTAATGTCCTTGCACTTCCCATACCAGTTTCAGGTTTCATGCGATACACAGGTAAGTTCTTTAGCTTTTCCACCACCAGGTAAGGAACAGAATTCCACTTGTCGCCCAGTTTATTCTTTCCACTCAACGCCAGATTTCTTATCAGTACACGGTCTCCCACGGTCAAAGTCTGCTGTTTTACTCGCTTGTCATACAATCGTTTGTTCCGCTGCTGACTTTTCTGGGCAGTTTCAGTGGCTAACTGATATGCTCTCTGTAGATCTGATTTAATTCTTTCCACATACTGTTGATGGCTACCAGGTCCCTTTCCATCAGGCGAAGTCCCAAAACACACATCCACTGGCAGACGAGCCTCTCTTCCAAACAGAAGATAATACGGTGAGTACCCGGTTGCCTCATTCTTAGTACAGTTGTAGGCATGTACTAATCTGTTAATGTGTTGGCTCCATCTGTTTTTCTCTGCAGAATTCAGGGTACCAAGCATGGAAAGTAGCGTCCGGTTGAACCTTTCGGGCTGTGGGTCCCCTTGAGGATGATATGGAGACGTTCTGGATTTTCTGATTCCCAGCATACTTAGGAGCTCTTTTATGAGACCACTCTCAAAATCTCGTCCCTGATCTGAGTGGATGCGGGAGGGTAAGCCATAGTGAACAAAGAATTTGTAACACAGTATCTTGGCCACAGTCAGAGCTTTCTGGTCTTTGGCCGTGAACGCTTGGGCATAGCGTGTGAAATGGTCGGTTACGATGAGAACATTGCCGATACCTTTTGAGTCAGGCTCGATTGACAAGAAGTCAATGCACACTAAGTCGAACGGGCCACTGCTGGTCATGTGATTCAGTGGTGCAACCTTCTTGGGTAATGTCTTTCTCATTACACAACGGCCACAATTCTTAACATACTGCTCTATGTATGTAGACATTCTAGGCCAATAGAAGCGATCTTTAAGCAGTTCAGTAGTTTTCTCTACTCCCAAATGACCAGAGTCATCGTGCAAGGAGTGCAGTACTTTGGACCAGTACCTCTCAGGTAAGACGAGTTGAGTTTTTTCTCTACCACAGGAACTTTTGGTTACTCTGTACAGAAGTTGACTCTTGATCTTTAACTTGGGTCCCTGCCGCTGTAACAGAGCAATGGTACTATTGTAACTCCTAGCAGCTGTAAGTATCTTTCCTGACTCCACTTCTCGCTTCACTACACCAACCACAGGGTCCTCTTCTTGAGCTTTCTTTAACTCGGCATTAGTCAGCTGTTCCATGTGACCCAGACCCAAAGCTGTGGGACAAGAGAATGCCTCTGGAATACTCTGAGGTGAAATGCCTAAGTGATCCACGAGTCTGGATGATGACTCCTCACTTTCAGTAGTCACTGCTAACTGACAGATGGCTCTTACTCCTGACTTTGGTATTTCCTTCCATTTAGAGCAAGCAGTGGATTCACAGGGATAGCGAGACAATACATCCGCATCGATGTTGTGACTTCCTGGCTTGTATTGTAAGCTGAAGTTATAGGTAGCTAATGCAGCTAACCAACGATGACCCGTCGCACTCAGCTTGGCACTAGACAACACATAAGTGAGTGGATTGTTGTCTGTTTTCACCACAAACTGTGCACCATATAGATAGTCATGGAACTTGACTATCCACAACCGCCCAGTCATCCACAACCGCCCATTTGAGCGCCAAGAACTCTAGCTGATGAATGGGGTAACGTTGCTCGGATGCACTCAGTTTCCTGCTTGCATAGGCCACGGGCCTCAGTCCACCAGAATGCTCCTGATTCAGAACAGCTCCAAGTCCGCTCAGACTGGCATCTACATGCAGTACATATGGTTTGTTGGGGTCGGCGAAGGCGAGTACTGGGGCATGTGTGAGACAGTAAATGATTTTATGGAAAGCTGCTGTACAGGTGTCATCCCAACGCTCTCCAAATGGCTCAGATGCTTTGTAGTAGTTCTTGCCATCCGTCATTTTCTTGTGTTGCCCAGATGTTGGTGGGTAACCTTTAGTGAGCTCTGTCAAAGGCCTCACTATGGCAGAGTAATCCTTTATGAACCGCCGATAAAATCCGCAAAACCCCAAGAATGACCTTAATGATTTTAGATCGGTGGGCATTTTCCAGCGTGTTACTGCTTCAATTTTGGCTGGGTCTGGGGATACTCCAGCAGCTGACACAATGTGACCCACATACTGAACCTGAGACTGGCAAAACTGGCACTTGTCAATCGATACTTTCAGGCCACACTCTCTCAGACGGTCTAGGACTTTCAACAGCCTCTCTTCATGCTCTTCAAGTGTGCGCCCGAACACGATGATGTCATCGAGGTACACTATGACTTGGAGGAGGTGCATGTCACCAACTGCTTTCTCCATTAGCCGCTGGAATGTTGCCGGAGCTCCAGTAATTCCTTGAGGCATACGTTCGAACTGATAGAATCCCAGGGGACAGATAAACGCTGTCTTCTCTTTATCTTCCTCGGCCATGGCTATTTGATAATATCCACTGCGGAGGTCCAGAACAGAAAACCATTTACTACCAGCCAAACAGTCCAGGGCATCATCGATCCTCGGAGTGGTGTACTGATCAGGGATAGTACGAGCATTTAGAGTTCGGTAATCGATGCACATCCTGATTGCCCCACTCTTTTTCCTGGCTATTACAATGGGCGATGCATACGGACTCCTCGACTCTTTAATGATTCCAGCCGCTAACAGCTCTTTGATATGACGTCGTACATCCTCGATGTCCGCAGGCGCAATGCGTCTGGAACGTTCTCTAAATGGCTTGATGTCTTTCAGTCTGATCGGATGCTCAACCCCTCGAGCTAATCCCACATCCCATTCATTGGTAGAAAACACATCCCCTCTGTTTGATAATTTCTGACGCAGTTTCTGTTCCCAGGCCTCAGGAATGGATGACTCACCAAAATTAAACAAACTTGGGTCTATTTCTTGGGATGTCTGTTCTCCAGAAGATACCGTGACGGTGTCGGTGGGATACACATTGGCAATTACCGTGCCAGCAGGAATGGAGATGTCCTTGGATGTTACATTCTGGAGTAGAACTCGGACACGTTGATCTTTAACTGCTGAAAATGGGAGTACTACGGGGGTTATAAATGTTCCGGCAGGTAGAGGATCCTCCTCTGGGGTGTCTATCACAAAGATATCTTTTCGCAAGGGCAGATCAGTCTCCATTCTACAGGCGGCACACACTTCTCCATTTTGTGGAACTACACAATCACCAGGCCCTATCCATCTGACTTTTCCTTCAGGCTCATCATAACGGGTTTCAGCTTCTTGCTGTGTCGGCAGATAGATGGCAGGATGTCGAGTCTGGATTCTCAAAGCACATGCAACACTGGATCCGTCAGTATCATGGCTAAGATCAGCAAGACGTTTGAAGAAACTGGCATTTGTACCAATAATAACTGGCAATTGGGAAGGACCTTGGGGTTCAGGACATACCAGTGCCAAGATGGAAAGGGGCTCCTCCACACCCATGACAGAGGCAGGAAAGGTGACGTCAACCACGATATATCCCTTATAAGGGTAACTGGAAGAACTGAGGCCCCATATAGATAATCCAGTCAAGGGGTGAATGGGCACATCAGGGCAGGTTCTTGGAAAACCAACTGTCAAACACGATGGTCACTTGTGATCCGCTGTCTAACAGTGCTTGACATAATTGGCCATTCAGCTTCACCTCTACAGTTGATGCCGGTCCTACTAGTCCCTTAGGAACACTGTTGGGCATATGGATGTTTGTCTGGCTCTTTCTGGAAAAACAGGCTTGGTCTGGAACAGTTCTATTTTCATCTGTATCGTGCTTTCCACTCTTTGCCTGCCGCAAAGAACGAATGAGCTTCTGAATCACTTGATCAGAATTTGGTGGAACTTGACATTTTGTGGCAATATGACCATCTTCTCCACACCTGTAGCAGAAGTAGTCGTCTCTGGTTCTGGCTGGCTTGGGTCTTAATGACGTGGACACAGACTGTGATGGTTTTTGCCGCTGCTCTGGACCATGAGATGAGCCTCGAGTGGAACTGACACTCAGAACTGCCAACTGCTGCTGTAAGTGTTCGACCTGTCTCTTTAACTCTTGTACTTCCGAATTCTCCGTTTTTTCAATCTTCTTGAATGGTTTGTCTTTAGTTTTAATCACTAATGATGAAGTAGACATAGCTTTGGGCTCACCTCCACTTATTTGTGTCCTCAATTCTTGCAGCTCAGCTTTGAGTTCCTGGATGACAGAGGTGCTGGTTTCTTCCTCTCCATAGAATTGTATGGCTTTTGCTTTGGCAGACATTCTGTGGCGGGCCGCTTCACTCTCCTCTGCCTCACGTATTTCCTTTAACAGACTCAGAAAAGACGGTGGGTGACTTTTCCTTTCTCTCAGCCTCAGTTGGAGCAACATCATGTCGGAATTCACAGCTCCTCTAATCAGCTGTTCCACTCGCACTTTATCTACCAGTCTGAGGGACAGTCCATCTCTTTCCACTACTTTGCTGAGGGTCTTCTCCATCCTTCTGAGAAATTCAGACAGCGCCTCCCCCGTGCCCTGGCGCATAAGACGAAACTTGAAGTATAAATCCTCACCAGACTCAGATGATCCAAAGGTGCTCTCCAACGCTTCCAAACACTGCAAGGCACTCGCTTCAGGATTGGAGAATCGGACAGCTCTTACAATGTCCAATGCAGGACCCTTGAGGCTTTCCACAATTCTACGGCGCTTTTCTTTCTCTGAGCAGTCACACTCAGTTATCATCAGCCTGGCTTGGTCAATCCAGTTTTCCAGGTTCTCCTCTCCGATGGGGGTTGGAACTACAGCTGAAAAGGTGCGAAGGCGTCGGTATGCATTGCTATCACTAGGGATCTTTACCGTTTTTTCCAGTACTTCACCCATGGCACGTATAATTGATTCAGGGGAACTGTCTGTGGCACTGTGTGAAGAAAGCAAAGCTTGAACATCATTGAGAGACTTTCCTTCATCCATCAGGAACTTTGTCAACTTCGCAGTGAAACCTCCAGAATCTGTTTCAGATGCTGATTCCGGTGTCTGGATAACGATGACTGACCATGGCTCTTCTTGTTCTCCCCATGACACTTCAGGTGGGGTGCTCTTAGAGTCAATGGCGTGTCTGCACTCACACAACACCAGCAGAGAATGTGAGGTAGGTCCTTCTCTTGTGTCTCGTACACGAACTCTTCCTAACGCTTTTACTCCTTCCATCACCTCTTCAATTTCGGCCACTTCTGTGTGAACAGGTACATTTAGCAGCATTAAAGCATGATTCACATCAATGGCAGCCTCTTTGCACCAGCTGGTTAACTCGGCTTGTAGACAGGGGTCGTTCGTTAGAGCCATGCTAACACTTTCTGCAGTTCTCAGTCACGTATAATGCAATGACAGGATATGCTTGAGCTTAACCTTTCTCTTTCTTCTTTTAGAAACTCATTAATGACTTACAAGAGGGAGATCCCGGACGAGCCCCCACTTTATGTAGCGCCCCCTACCTGTCTTTACTGTAATTAAGTAGGACAGCGCTCCAGATTCATTAGCTAAATGCCTACAGATGTTGAAGTTAGGCCCCTCTGAAGTCACAATGAAATGCTGTTCTGTTAGAAAGTTACTTAAAATTAAACTCTCTATATGAACCCAAGATAAACTGGTAATTATAACAGATATAGAAAGAATACGCTGGTAAGAATAACAAAATGTAAAGGATTTAATTTGAAATAGAAAATCAAATAAAAATTAAATAAAATATATATGAATATCAGAATGTGAAGTAATTCACACCATCACATTCATAAATCACCCAAATAACACTATCACACTGATAAAACAATATATCAGGTAATATAAATGACTTAAGTAGTCAATATGTCACCAAACCACTCAAAAAGGCATGAACAGGGTTAATACACTGGAATTAAGTTATTACAATGACTCGCAGAGAGTATAAAACGTCACTCTGAATATTACCTGTTTTCAGTGCACTGAATGTTATTGAAATGAACCAACTGGTATACCAATACTGATTTTAAATGATGTGGGCCCACACACTCACACCAGTCATAAACAACCCACCCCGTTGCAGGCCTGAATCGTAGCTTGTGTTCGTGGTGGCCGGGAAACTGAAAATGGCCCCTTCACTCTCCTGAGCACAAATAAAATCAATAAAGATACCTCACTTTCAACGGAATCCTGTAGGTGGCCTCGCACAGCTCTTTGCGCGCGCTCTCTCGCTCTCCCCGTCTCGCGCCGTTCCTCGCTCGCTCTCGCTCCCGCTCCGCGCTCTCTCTCTCTCTCGATCTCGTCCTCGCCCAGCTCCGCGCGCTCGTCCTCGTCAGCCGACAACACGCACCTCCCTCGTAGCCAGAGGAACCCCAAATAACACGGGTATTTGGGGCGCTATCTGGTCCTCAATGTCTCCCTCGTTGTGTAAGAAAACCACCGCGTGAACAGTCTTGCGAGTCTTTGAGTCTATAAGCGGCTATATTTAATGCTGATGCGTCAGCCCCGCTAAACTACATAAAATGGCCGCGGAAAACAGGATTAAAGGCAGCGACGTTAACCGAACACCCACAGAACTGAGTAACAACCCAAATCACTTCCACTTCAACACTTGTGTGTCGTACACAGGTCGCTATATACACACTATTATATATCGATGCTTTATCGATTAAAAAAAAACTATTATTCACCGCAATCTCTCAGCGTCACTCTCCTGGCTGCACTTCTCGTCACTCCCCTCTTCACCCCCCCGCTCACCACCCACGCCCTCTCACGCAGCATCAGAGGCGGGACTTAAAACTCTCATGAACCAATTAAATAAAGGAATATCTAACTTGTTGGTTAAAACCACGTTTTATACATGTGAATAACAATCAAACTTGCGCTTTGATCCCGTATCCTTAAAGGCATACATACACACTTTATATCAACGTGCAATTCACTCACAACAACAAATAAATCTGAACTAAACCCATTAACTGTAAAACTGTATTCTACTGGGTTACAAATAAATAAAACGAAAAAATAAAAAAATAAATTTTAAACTGTTTAAGTATATTAATCTGTCAAAATTCGTAGACGGTTAGAAATTTCGGTAGTCGGTTAAACGGTCAATATAAGCATCCCTAATCTTCATTTCTTCTTTTAGTTTCTTTTTGTTTGGTTGGCAGGTGATAAATAGCCTATTTAGTTCCAGGTTTTTTGCTTTGTTTGAAGTGCAAAAAACTATACAGTAGTTTTATGACTTTTTGTTGTTGATAGACACATTTATTGGACATTTCTCCCAATTTTCTTTATAGAAATGAATAATGATGAAAAAGTTATTTGTTCCCTTCCAGTCGGTCACGTTCGACGTACGTCGGTTGTACCGACGAATTGGGATCACTTCAGGGAGCCCCTAAGAGCTTCGAGATATAGAGAACAGGCCAATGGGCCATTGGCGTGCGAGATTTGCATCTCGCGCTCCTCCGCGCGGCGCGGGTATAAACAGGAAGCGAGAGCGAATGCACGCTGTCATTCACTTCGGAGCGGAACGGCGTTGATGAAGCAAGACTGCTTTTCTAAAAGAGAGCCTATCTACAAGAGAGATGCTACAGAGAACGAGAAAGACGCTTTGTGTTGGCGAAAAGGCACAATCAGCCCCCTGGGTGCTTCAGCACTGTTGAAAGAGCGTTTCCTCACAAAAGAGCAACACGGGTGTGACACTGCGTCTTTTTCAAGACGTCATTCCACTCGTGCATTTCTGGATGCGGTTGTTTCCTGTCCTGACGACCACGATCCCTCTCGCATAAAAATGTTGAGACTGTGTTCGTGGGTGATCCATGTTCTCTCTGGGGAACGGGATCACGTCGACACTGTTCATCTCACCTTCCGCGTGAGGGTTGAGTGTTCAGCGTGCCGTGTGCCGTCTAGCTGCCACGGCAACCCAGTGCGCGTATCTTGGCGCCTCCGATGCGTGGTCGAGACTATGATACCTCAAACGGGGTTGAGTCCCTTCACTTATACCCTGATCTAGTCTCTTTTCTGGTGCACCAGAAAAGGGGCTACTTTGGCTGATAAGCCTGGGTGGCCTGAGTATTACAGTGAGGCCACCCTGCCGAGTACATCTCCGACGCTACAAAGCCTCCCCGCTCTCATTCCCCTCCCCACAAGAGGGCGAGAATGGCAGTGTGTGACGCTACAAAGCCTCGCCACTCTCATTCCCCTCTTCTCAGTGGTGCGTGGACGACAGTGCGCGACGCTATACCTCGCCGTTCTTGTTCCCCGCTGAGGAAGGAGGTGAGGCAGACCGTGTGCAACGCCACAAAGCCTTGCCATGCCCAGCCCCTCCTTCATTTGGAGAGCGCACTTGTACAACGCTCCCATGCCTTGTCAGCCTCTGGTGCCTCTCCAAATCGCCAGCAGGGGGTGCCGGCTGTGGGAACGCACACAAGCGGCCTTCCCACACTCGCACACCCCCTCAGTGGAAGCAGGTAGTGTTGCACAGCACACTCAGACCCCACTGCGGGCCGCTACCATACTGTAGCGACTAGGAGTCAGATAAAATAACGCAACAGGGAACTGAATTAAAATGAAAGAGACTCGAATGACACTATAATTTATAAATAATTCAGAATTAATGTTTACACCTTAACTTATTCGTCCGCCGATATGTAAGAACTTAAAGGGGGCTCTGTTAAAGGGAAACATGTATATTTAGCTCAAGTGAATGAATTAATGAATTCATAGGGAATTTTGAGAGTCTATTTTACAGCCGAGCAAATGACTCTTCCAGCGTTCATTTGAACGGGCCGTAAATATCAACTCTGCAGCGGATATTAATATCCGAACAATAGTGAAACACTATTTAACAGCCAGGTAACTTAGATCGGCAGTTCAAGACATTAAATTGATAAGCACATAACACAAGAACAGTTATCTTTGAATACAAACGGAACTTTATTGATTACTCTAACACATCAAACTAATATCTAACATAAACACACGCACTCGCACATTCACACGTTGCAGAAAGGAAGAAGGTGAGGAAAGAATAAGTTCTAAGAGAGAGAAATTATGAAATCCTAAGCAATCTATGCATTTATGAAACATGACCTGAAGAAACCATTGATCAGTATTTTAACCTCCTATCGTTTCTTAGGCAGGGTTATTACATTTGATCTAATGCACCAGTTCAGCTCAGAATCAAGAGGCATTACTTGCGTTTATATCTCGTGTGTCGTCTGACAAGGGGGATTCCCTTCTCCTGGCTGGACAGGGGTTTTCCCGGATCTTTGATTCGCTGAAGGTCTGGTCGACGTCTGGGGAAGCCAACCACGTGGCGTGTTGGCGGCTGGATGGAAGTCTGTGGTCGTTGTTTGAAGTTGAAGCGCGCTTTTGGAGACTCGTTGTTGAGAAGCTTTTGCGGCGAAACTTAACAGAACCCGAGACTTAACGGAAATAAAATAAACTTTAAGTAAAAGAAAGGAAAGTGAGAGAAAGACAGATGGCCTGAATGAAATCGTTGTTAACCCATTTTCTCTGATGTTGGTCTGTCACGATCGTCAGATCGTCTCCTAGGAGCTCTCCTTTCAGAACTCCCTCTGGTCATACTGCTAGGACTTAGCTCATCTCTGAACTGCGAACAGGCCGCGAACCAGCTCGAACCGAACTTGAGCTGACTTGAACCAAACTCAACTCAATTGAACTCAAACTCTGAACTGAAGTCTTCGTTCGTTTTCTGAGATTAAACTCAAACATTTGCCCATCCCCTGGATGGGTTCTGGCCAATTAGGCTTCAAGGGTGACTGTGTCTCCACCACTCCCACAAAATTGGGTTATCTATAGAATTTAGTTTCCTGCTCTTAAGCAGAGAGTAAATTTAGACCTAATTTCCTACTATAAGGACATGATCAATTCTATAAAGATTTCATTCAGCTCATCTGTTGGATTATACCCATACGAACACAACAATATCAAACACCATACCTTTTCATCCACTCATTCAATAGTTACATAGTTACATAATTGCATGAATTGGGAGTAAAATCCATGCATAATAGTCACGTTGATCAGTCATAAACACACTAACAAGCTATGTCGAAGGCTATTTGAATGAAAGTCCAATAATCAGTGATTTGATACACTCCGAATGTAGCAGTTTCTGTGAGCTTGCTTGGAGTTTTAGCTGTGTCGTGGAGTTCATTTACCGGTCATTGAAAAAGACAGAGGTCTGGTTGTTTCTTTGTCTTGTGACACAACGAGTCCTTTGTCCTCTTTAACTGAGTTTGGTCATGAGTCCATAGGAAGTCAGTTATCCACAACTAGTAGCTCCGGGCAGAATCGAGCCCCCATCTCTCTCGTGATCGATTTCCTGGGGTCTGGAGCTGAATTGGGCTTTGTGAAAAGGATGTTAATTTGATCGAATCATTTGGAAGATTAATTCATCTATATGTCTGCGGCCATAATTGCTACAATGGCGTCCGTCGGGTCCCTGCATGCCGCTACGCTGCCCCGCTGCGGATACGTCTCTGGTGCCGTTGGTCCCGCTTGCACGGTTTCTGGGAGCCTGGCTGGCTCATCTGTACCATCAGATTGCCGTCTAAGTACGGTGTTGTTTCCCCGCCTACAACAGGCCGGGGCGCTGGGACTTCCGTATGTTGCACTGCCCAAGGCCAGTCCATATGTGTATTCTCCACATGGTAAATCCCTCCGGGCATGATGTGGCTTCCGCAGCGTCCCTCCGGGCACGCTTTCCCAGCGGTATTCAATAGTCTGCTGAGTGGGTCTTGCGGAACAGCAGTGTGACTCTCCCTGCGTGAATTTCCCCGCCCGCATCAGAACTGGGTCTGTGGGGCTCTCGCTGGGCGCTGGAAGTGGTAGTAACTCTGGAGTTTTCCAAATGGATCCCAATGCGTCGGTACAACTGACGTACGTCGAGCGTGACCGACTGAAAGGGAACGTCTCGGTTACGTATGGTAACCCTCGTTCCCTGAAGGAGGGAACGGAGACGTACGTCCCGTCGCCACAGTTCCTTACCATCACTGCATGGCCGAGCCACTAGTTCGGCTCCTCAGTGAAAAACAGCGTGCATTCGCTCTCGCTTCCTGTTTATACCCGCGGCGTGGGGAGGAGCGCGAGATGCAAGTCTCGCACGCCAATGGCCCATTGGCTTGTTCTCTATATCTCGAAGCTGATAGGGGCTCCCTGAAGTGATCCCAATTTGTTGTTACAACCGACGTACGTCTCCGTTCCCTCCTTCAGGAAATGAGGGTTACCATACGCAACCGAGACATTTTCCACCACTTGAGGGCATGGCCTACTTTCAGACTACATCAATAAACCCTGCGCTCAAGCCTGATTAACAGTTGACTGTGTTAGACATCGGAAATGCAAGTGCAAAGGGGATTGCGATTCCATTTGAATTTTGTGCAGGTTGTGGTAGGACACGAAGGAAATGAAATAGCAAATAAGTGATTTTCTATTATTCCAAAATGGCAGGGTCACTTGTAAGACATTTGAAATGCAATTGCAAACAGACTTTGCTTTTCCATTTGAAAATTGGCAGTCGTTGTGCGTTCGCGTAAACGAAAATGCAAACCGAAATGCGCGATTTGCAATTGTGTATAGATTTTGTCACATTTAATTTGTCCACAAATTGAAAACGCAATTGCAAATTCAATTTGCAATTCCTTTTGAAAATTGTCAGCGATATCCTTCCATACTAATATGCATTAATTCATGTTTAAGTAATACACAGATAATCATGAGTTAATGGATGACTCATGAAGAACTAAACCATTTATTTATGATTACGGCATCAGCAACTAATGAAGATTCTACATGATTAATAGATTAAGTAATCATTAAATTGTTATTAGTTAAATGTGTCATATTGTATTAATTCCCTAATAACATATTATATTAACTAATAGTGTAAATTCATATGTTAATTACCACAATGGTTGAAACAATGCATTTCAACTTCCAATTGTCTGCTTTAATTAATCATTAGCTAACGATTTGCAAAGCCATTATTATGTTATGACTTTACTTGTTGAGGCACATGACTATTAACCAATTCAAAATTAATTACAAAGTCATGACCACAATGACATATTACTTAACAATTAGTTAATAGTCATGTGCCTCAACAAGTAAAGTCATAACAAAATAATGGCTTTGCAAATTGTTAGCTAATGATTAATTAAAACAGACAACTGGAAGTTAAAGGCGGCATGAAATAAAATTTTACAATTCGTATTTTTATATTAATATTGTAGTGTTTACTATAACTGATTTATCTGTGCACTTCATTATTTTTTAAAAATTCATTTACTCTTATAATCTTGTTGTTACAAATATGTTAACTTTCCCTCCCCCATCGAAACACCTCTCTTCTCTCCCGGTCATGTGCTATGGCGCGAGGGCGGGGTTATCGCCGCGTCTCGTTTCTGCACCTCCTCTCAGAAACATGTCACTGATCGTGGTTAGGTGCATTTTTCTCGGTATACACAATACCTTCTTCAAGAAGGACTTGAGGCAAAAAGAGAGAAATATATGAAAAATAAAAGCTTTTTTTAATGTAAAAATTACTCAATATAGTCGGACGAACAGCTTATCGTGACGACTCACACTGAGGAATGCAGCGTGTGAACGCGCTTAAGGCGTGCCCCCTTATAAGGGAGAGCTGAGAAAAAAGCTTTACAGAAATAAAGCCATAAAAGGCTTAAAATAAGTAAAATCTGTAGCATAAACCAGCGAAAAGTGAGGAAATATGCTCAGTAACATTATGTAGAAAAGATTTAGAGAGAAAATACATTTATTTAAGAAATGGATCGAGTTTTTCTCCACAACTGAGAGCAAACTTCAAATCTGCCTCCATTTTGTTAGCAACGCCCAACTTCCAACGATCCAATCAATTCCCGAAGGACGAAATCAAGCCTCGCCCTACATTTTTTCTAATTTCAGAAGCCGTTTCACTCAGATATATGTCACAATAAGGAGAAAAAGACGATCTCAACTTCCGTTTCATGCCGACTTTAAAATGCATGGCTTTGACCCATTGTCAGGATATATGAGTAGTAGTACTTATGCTATGCCAAATATTTAAATGATTAATGGCTTTGACCTTTGACCTTTAAGGCGGGGCTTCTGGGTTAGGGGGCCATCCGGTATAGGGGCGGGGGTTGAAATGTAGTATTCAGGCATTTATCAGAAAAAGTAAAACGTGTGTATTTTTATCTATATTTAATGCTATGATGTTATGCAATGATGCTTTAAACATGCAATGTGGTATTGGTGTTTTAATCATTCACATCGATCTGTTTTTGATATATTGGCAGATTATTTTAAAACATAAAAGCTTGTTTTAGCCACTGTCTTAAACACAGCATGTGGTGGAAGAGAGAATAACATAAACTCCATATGGAAATTTAACAATACCCTTTTGGAAGATACTGAATTTTGTAATGCAGTTAAACAATTGGTTAAAGAAGTAAATGAATTGGAAATGTGTTTTATGAGTAAATGGGAATGGTTCAAATTCAAAGTTAAACAGATAGCTATTGAGACAAGTAAACAAGCATTAAGACTTAAAATGACAAGACAAAGAGATATCATTAGTCATATCAATACATTGTGCAGTAAAGGTGATTTGACAGTGGAAGAGCAGACTGAATTAAACAATTTACAGTCCCATCTTGATAATATATATCTGGAAAAGGCCAAGGGTGCATTTATTCGTTCAAGGGCTCGCTGGATTGAAGAAGGGGAAAAAAACTCTTCCTATTTTTTTAGTCTGGAAAAACAAAGACAGTCAAAGAAAAAAATTCAGAAATTAAAAATCAATGATATTATTGTTGAAAGTCAAGAAGTAGTAAACGAAAAAAATCAAAGATTTCTACTGTAATTTGTATAAATCACTTTTTTCTAAAGAAGATTGTTGCTTCTTCTTAAATAAGATTCAAGGGTTTAAAAAGACAATGGATGATAACTTTAAACAACTTATGGAAGATGAGCTAAGAATTGAGGAGCTAGACTTGGCAGTCCGACAGATGTCTAGGGGGAAATCACCTGGAATAGACGGGATAACTGTGGAGTTTTTATCCTTCTTTTGGAGTGATATCAGAGAAATGCTTTATAATGCCTATTTAGATTGTATATCAAAAGGTAATCTTTCTCCCACTATGAAACATGGTATTATCACTCTAATTCCCAAACCTAATAAAGATACATTTCTGTTAGATAATTGGAGACCAATTACTTTGCTTTGTAACGATTATAAATTACTGGCACATGTTTATGCTAATCGTCTGAATGAGGGATTATCATATATTATTGATGAGTGTCAATCAGCTTTCATGAGGGGTAGAAATATACATAATCATATCAGACTTTTACTAGACAGGCTTGACTATCGAGATATTATTGATACTGATGGCTTTATTCTATTTCTCGATTTTTAAAAGGCATTTGACACTGTTGAACATGGCTTTTTATTTGAAGTATTAGATTTTTTAGGTTTTGGGAATAATTTTTGTAAGATAATTAAGATGTTTTATACTGACATATATAGTTCTGTGTCCCTGAATCCTGGTATAACTCCTAGGTTTGAGGTGCACCGTGGGATTAGACAAGGGGGCACGATTTCTCCCAAACTGTTTATTCTAGCCACTCAATCACTTATCCTCCTCATTAATCATAACCCTGATTTGCATGGAATCTCAATGTTTGATAAGGAATTCAGAATTAGTCAATTTGCAGACGACACCGTAATCATTTTAAGGAATAAATTAATGATTGATGTTGCCCTTGATTCAGTTTCAATCTTCTCTAAAGCTTCAGGATTAACACTCAATATTAAAAAATGTGAGCTACTTCCCATTCACTCATCAACAGATTCCATCATATCTTCAATTGAGGTTAAATCTGAAGTGAAATATCTTGGAATACTTCTATCCAAAAATGCTATCAGAAGGGAAGATGTTAATTTTTCTAACCGATTAATTGATATGAAGAAATCCTTAAGTCGCTGGCTCTCCAGAGACCTCACTATCTTAGGGTTACTCTATCTAAAACAGAAGGTATTTCCAAAGTAATATATCCATGTCACTCCCTGTATGTTTCTTCTGGTAATATTAAGAAAGCCAACTCAATTATTTTTCAATTCCTGTGGAAAAATAAAACCCATTATATTAGGAAATCACAGCTTGTTAAAGAGTATGATATGGGGGGTATCAAAGCCTTGGATTTTGAATCAATGTTTGGGACCTTTAAGATTAAATGGTTGAAAACATATCTATCACAGCCAGATGCAATGTGGTTTCACATTCCTAGACATATATTTAAAAAGGTAGGAGGGCTTGATTTTCTTTTGCAATGTGATTTTGGGTGACCAAAATTCCTGTTAAATTATCAAAATTCCACAAACAAATTCTTCAATACTGGAAGATGATCTTCACCCATAATTTTTCTCCACATGAATCCACCTTATGGAATAATAGGGTCATTATGATTAATAGGAAATCATTGTTTAGGTATGATTGGTATGATAAGGGCATTGTGTTTGTGAATGATGTTATAGATGATAATGGTAACTTTTTGGGACATGAAGCCTTCTTGGACAAATATAACATAAACTGTACTTATAGATAATACAATAAGATCTGTAAAGCAATACCTGTCCCATTATTACAGTTAATTCGAAACACATTGTTGTATACAATAAGAAGACCCTTACCAACTTTACCAAATTTAGTTATTAACAATTGTATCTTAGTTGACAATAAATGTAATAATAAATTTATTAATAATGTTTTGAAATCTAGGTTATTTTTTGATTATGACAGAGGATTGTGTGTACAGGTTCCGAATATGGGTGCATTGTCCATAGGAAAATCACATTTTAAATTTATTAAATGGCCCATTTCCCCAAAAGTCAAAGAGACTCACTTTAAAATAATTTATAAAACATATCCGGTTGCGGACTTTCTCAGAAAAAGATTTAAATTTGATGTAGACCCTTGTGCATTTTGCCAGATGACTGATGAGACTCAGGAAAATATGTTCTTTTTTTGCCCCATGTCCAACAGCTTTTGGTCCGAACTACACAATTGGATATCACTTAAGATTGATAATATCCCTACTCTCACCTTGAAACACATCCTCTTTTACATGGATAATTTAGATTCGTCAGTATCAGATATAGTCAATATGATTATTCTTATGGGTAAATATCATATTCATTGTAGTAAGTGGAGATGTTCTAAGCCTTCTTTTGTTTGGTTTATAAATGATTTTAAATTATATTTTACCTCACTGAAAAAGATGAAATCAACTAAAATTGCCATAAAAATGTGTAGTGACATATCTAGGAAACTATTGTTGTGAATAATCTCCCTTTGTGTGTGCCGCTCCAAATGTTAACGTTATTATATTTAGCCTTTTGCCATTGATTTGTGTCTTTAAATAGCCCCTTTCTTTTGTTTTGTATTTTGTTTTGTGGTTGTTTTCTGTTTAGTTATTAACTTTTGTATTTTGACAACATTTGTAATTACATGTATGTCTATATTCTCTTTCCCCTACGAGAGTTTTGTATTTTGCTGTTTTTTGTCAAAAAAAAAAAAAAAAACACAGCATGCTACTGATACGGGAACCAACCAGCTCTCCTGCGCCACCTGGTGTCCCAGAGTAAAAACTACATCCTGTTATGGCGAAATTGTGCCCCCTAGCGCACCGGGGTGATATAACATTCTGAAAATAATTATTTATTTTAGGATTGGTCATTTTTTATTTTTTCAGCGTCTGTCTGTCTGTAGGCATGTCATCAAACAAGCATATAAAACGACTCACAATCGTTTCCATTCATAACAGGATTTTTTGCTCCCAGGTTCGAATATTGAAAGCGACGCTTTCGATGTCATCGATGTGTGTGAGGACTGATCTTTTTTCTATTCTTTTATAAATGATAAAAATGTCTAAAACTTATTTTAATTCAATTCAATTCAAATGTATTTGTATAGCGCTTTTCACAATACACATTGTTTCAAAGCAGCTTTACAGAAAGTGCATTTCATAAATGTACATTGAAAAATGTTAGAAAGAGAATGTTAAAGAAAAATGTTAGAAAAAGTTAATCAATCATGTATTAATTTAGGCCATAACAACGTTGGCGTTGAGTCGTCTCTTCACAGGCGTCGAGTCGTCTCATCACAGGTGTTGGGGCATCTGAAGTCTCCATGAGAGGCTGGATACAAACTGGAGCTGACAAACTATTTGCCTCGAGACTAGTGTCCCGAGATAACAACAGAAAAGCAGATGGGAAATAATTAGCATAGCTGCTGTTCAGAATATTAATGCTTTTGATCTGATTTAACTGTAGTATAAAAGGTAATTATAATGTGAATGCTTGGCTAAAGAGATGCGTCTTTAATCTAGTTTTAAACTGGGACAGCGAGTCTGAACCTCGAACAATATCAGGAAGGCTATTCCAGAGTTTAGGAGATAAATGTGAAAATGCCCTCCCTCCTTTAGTGGACTTAGATATCCTAGGAATGACCAGAAGCCTCGAGTTTAGTGATCTTAAAGAGCGCGATGGATTGTAGGGCGATAGAAGATCCGTTAAATACACTGGAGCTAAACCATTTAGGGCTTTATAGGTCAGTAGCAATACTTTGTAATTGATACGGAACTTAATAGGTAACCAGTGTAGAGATGATAAAATTGGTGTTATATGATCATATTTTCTTGACCTAGTTAGAACTCTAGCAGCTGCGTTTTGGACTTACTGTAGCTTGTTTATTGAGGATGCAGGACAACCAGCTAATAAAGCATTACAGTAATCTAGTCTCGAGGTCATGAATGCATGAACTAACTTTTCTGCATCAGAAATAGATAGCATGTTACGTAGCTTAGCAATGTTTCTAAGGTGGAAAAATGCCGTTCTTGTAACATATGAAATATGATTTTCGAAAGACAAGTTGCAGTCTAATATAACACCCAGGTATTTTACTGTAGTGGAAAAAGTGACAGGACATCCTTCCAAGTTAAAGTTGTATTGTGAGAGGTTTTGAGGGCAGTTTTTTTGGACCAATAAGTAATACCTCCGTTTTATCTGAATTTAATAGCAGAAAATTACACGTCATCCAGTATTTAATATCTTCAACACACGCTGTCAGTTTAGATAATTTAGCGTTTTCATCTGGTCGTGATGAAATATATAATTGAGTGTCATCAGCATAACAGTGGAAATTAATTCCATGTTTTCTTATAATATTACCAAGTGGCAGCATATATATTGAGAATAGCAGAGGGCCTAACACGGATCCTTGCGGCACCCCATAGTCTACTGACGTTATCTTTGATTTTTCCCCATTTAGACAGACAAAATGGTAGCGGTCTGATAAGTACGATCTAAACCAGTTTAATGCCTGTCCCTGAACACCAGTGTAATCTTGAAGTCGATCTAAGAGTATTTTATGATCTATAGTATCGAACGCAGCACTAAGATCGAGTAGAACTAGTATTGAGATACAGCCTTGGTCAGAATCTAGAAGTAAATCATTTGTGATTTTAACGAGCGCAGTTTCTGTGCTATGATGCGGCCTGAATCCTGATTTTAACCTTGGGACCAAAAATATGTTCAGTAGGTCAAATATGGACATCTGTACAGCCATAAAATGTAAAAAAAAAAAAACTTTTTGTGGAACTTTTGGCTAGCAATTGGATTCAGAAGGGTAATTAACGAATATGTATGTATAGTAAGTTAGTGTTCAAGGACTCTTGGGCCAAAATATGTTCAGTAAGTTAAATATTGATATCTGTACAGCCAAAACTTGATAAAAAAATAAAAATAAAAAAAAACTTTACAAAATCTTTTGTGGGACTTTTGGCTGGTAATTGGATTCAGAAGGGAAGTCAATAAGTATGTATAGTAAATTAGTGTTTATGGTCTCTTAGTCCTAAAACATATTCAGTAGGACAAATATTCACTTCTTGTACAGCCATAACATGTAAAAAAACGAATAATAATTTTTTAAACCTTTTGTGGACCTTTTAGTTACTAATTGGAATCTGATGTAGCGACTATGAGTCAGATAAAATAATAACTCAACGGGGAACTGAATTAAAATGAAAGACTCGAATGACACTATATATTATAAATAATTCAGAATTAATGTTTACCCCTTTAACTTATTCGTCCGCCGATATGTAAGAACTTAAAGGGGGCTCTGTTAAAGGGAAACATGTATATTTAGCTCAAATTAATGAATTTAATGAATTCATAGGGAATTTTTGAGAGTCTATTTTACAGCCGAGCAAATGACTCTTCTAGTGTTCATTTGAACGGGCCGTAAATATCAACTCTGCAGCGGATATTAATATCTGAACAATAGTGAAACACTATTTAACAGCCAGGTAACTTAGATCGGCAGTTCAAGACATTAAATTGATAAGCACATAACACAAGAACAGTTATCTTTGAATACAAACGGAACTTTATTGATTAATCTAACACATCAAACTAATATCTAACATAAACACACACACTCGCACATTCACACGTTGCAGAAAGGAAGAAGGTGAGGAAAGAATAAGTTCTAAGAGAGAGAAATTATGAAATCCTAAGCAATCTATGCATTTATGAAACATGACCTGAAGAAACCATTGATCAGTAATTGAACCTCCTATCGTTTCTTAGGCAGGGTTATTACATCTGATCTAATGCACCAGTTCAGCTTGGAATCAAAAAGGCGTTACTTGCGTTTGTGTTTCGCGTGTCGTCTGCCAAGGGGGATCCCCTTTTCCTGGCGGGACAGGGATTATCCCGGATCTTTGATTCGCTGAAGGTCTGGTCGACGTCTGGGGAAGCCAACCACGTGGGGTGTTGGCGGCTGGATGAAAGTCTTGCGGGCGTTGTTTGAAGTTGGAGCGCGCTGTTAGAAACTCGTTGTTGAGAGACTTTTGCGGCGAAACTTAACAGAACCCGAGACTTAACGGAAATAAAATAAACTTTAAGTAAAAGAAAGGAAAGTGAGAGAAAAGCAGATGGCCTGAATGAAATCGTTGTTAACCCATTTTCTCTGATGTTGGTCTGTCACGATCGTCAGATCGTCTCCTGTGAGCTCTCCGTTCAGAACTCACTCTGGTCAAACTGCTAGGACTTAGCTCATCTCTGAACTGCGAACAGGCCGCGAACCAGCTCGAACCGAACTGGAACCGAACTTGATCTGAACTCTGCACTGCTTCTGGTCTGAACTGTACAGAACCGCACGGAACTGTAGACAGAACAGTAGACCGAACTGTAGACCGAACTGTAGACCGAACTGAACTTTTCGTTCGTGTTCTGGGATTAAACTCAAACATTTGCCCATCCCCTGGATGGGTTCTGGCCAATTAGGCTTCAGGGGTGACTGTGTCTCCACCCCTCCCACAAAATTGGGTTATCTATAGAATTTAGTTTCCTGCTCTTAAGCAGAGAGTAAATTTAGACCTAATTTCTTACTATAAGGACATGATCAATTCTATAAAGATTTCATTCAGCTCATCTGTTGGATTATATCCATACGAACACACCGGTATCAAACACAATGCTTTTTCATCCACTCATTCAATAGTTACATAATTGCATGAATTGTGAGTAATATACATGCCTAATAGTCTAACTAACGTGTATTAGTTGTAAACACACTAACAAGTTATGTCGAAGGCTATTTGAATGAAAGTCCAATAATCAGTTATTTGATGTACTCCAAAAGCTAACAGTTTCTGTGAGCTTGCTTGGAGTTTTAGCGGTGTCGTGGAGTTCATTTACCGGTCATTGCAAAGACAGAGGTCTGGTTGTTTCTTTGTCTTGTGACAACCACGAGCCCTTTGTCCTCTTTTAACTGAGTTTGGTGGCGAGTCCATAGGAAGTCAGAACTAGTAGCTCAGGGGCTTTTCAAGCCCCCATCTCCCTCGTGATGATGATCGATTTCCTGGAGCTGAATTGTGCTTTGTTGAAAAGGATGTTGATTTGATCGAATCATTGGAAGATTAACTCATCTATATGTCTGCGGCCATAATTGCTACATATTCCCCCCTTCGTTAGGCGATGTGTTGGGATGAAGACATCGGCGAACGCTGTAGAAACACAGGGAGAAGAAGCAGACACAATACACAACAAACAACAAGACAACACCTCCATGATTGGCCACTGTACTGGTGCAGGGCCTTAGATTATTCGAGTACTAACAGTTTTAAACTTTAAACTTAAGGTTAACTTGAAGTTTACGTTTTAACTTTCCTCGGTTTATCGTGTCGACGTAATGTAGTTTAACTTTGGTGTTGTTCTAATTTGGTTCGGTACGGTGACTCTTTGACCAAATTCTGTGTTTAACTTTTGTTTTGTTTGTTTTCTTCACTTCTAAATCGTACTAGGTTGAGACCGTTGTACCTTTCTTCATGACGTGGTGACATCATTTGTGGTACAAATGAGGTGACCTCTTAATCATGGAGCTCTCTAGCTCACATTGGTTCAAAGGTGGCCCGCCGACATTAGGCGTGGTGCATCAATCCCTATATCGTGACCTTGACCCTTATGGGGTAGACAGGCATTTTACCTAATAAAAGAAGAAGGAGAGGGAAGGAAGAGGTGAAACAAAACAAAAGAGTTGAGTGTCTCTAGGTCTTGCCTACAACTACTCGTGCAGCTAAGGTGTCGTGTACCCTAACTTAATGAGAGGTGTTCTACCTGTTGGGTAGATTGTGCAATGTTTCCTATGATGAGTGTAGCCGGGTCCATGCTAAGCTAGTTTCTGAAGCTAGTTTCTACCTGTGGGAAGAACATGTTTGCTGCATGTTTTCCCTGGCAGATGTGGTTAACTTCTGTATGTTAGCGAGTATGTAAGTTATGTAGTGTATGTAACGTTAGTGGGTGTATGGTCAGATCTGTTCTAGTCTGTTTTTGGTCCCCCCTTTCCTGGAAGGCGTGTCAATCAGAATCTGACTCATCCCATTTCCTGTCCTCTTCATGGCATTTGAGGGATTCTCTCAATAGCTGCATGACTTCTTGTGAGTCGCTGCTTTGCTTGTGCCCACGGCCGTCTGGTTGTTTGGATCTGGCTTTGGCATGAGAGTCTTGTTCTTCGGCGTACTCAGTGCTGTGCTTAACTGAGTGGTGCCGAGGTGGGTTTTGTCGTCGCTTACCCACGTTAGATGCTCTGGAATGTGTGGGATGACGATGGTCTTTGGCATCTTTAGGGTTTCTTGAGAAGCGAGGCTGGTCCCATGGCTTTTCCCAGCAGTTGGTGTGGTAGCTGTCATGGGAGTCACGTTCTCTGTACTCTTTATGATGGACCGTAGTGTAGTCATGCCACTGGGTGTCGTCCAGTGCAAGGCTTGGGTCTTGGCTGACGGAGTTTGACACTGTGGACGTTTTCAAACCTTTCTTTGAGGCCATCTTTTGTTTGATGTAGGCCTTGTGTGTCAGGTCACGCAGCTGTTGGATTGTCATCGTGTCTGGGCAGGCCATGATGCCTAGATGACGACTCACTCCAGGGTGCATGTTTCTCAGGAAGATGGTTTTGAAGTTCAAATCCTCTTCAAGTTCAGGTTCGTTATATGCACCAAAGTAGGCTTGTCGGAAACGGCTGTAGTAGGCTTGGGGAGTCTCTTGTCGACCTTGTTTGGTTTCCCAGGCGATTAACAGTCCGTGTTCAGACTCAGGGCCTGTAAATTCTTGGGTCAGCGTCTCACGTAGTAGCTGGTAGTTGTACTTTACGTGAACAGGTTGCCGATCTAGAAAGCTTCGTACCTCGGGACTGGATGTGGCTCTGAGGAGGTATAACCTGTGTCGGTCGGTCACCTGAGGTCTTGCCTCTAGGTAGAAGTCAATATCTTGGAGGTAGGCCTGGATGTCGCGCCCTCTGTGGAGTTTGGGTTGAACTGGGTGATGTTCTTAGCGAGCTTGTCGAGGTTTTCAAAGGTCATCTTTTGTGCAGGTTCGGAGTCTGCTTGGATGAGCTCTCTTTTGTTGGCCGGGACAAGTTCTGTGGTGGAGGCCGGTGACGTTTTGGGTTGCGGCCATTCACTTCTTCCGTTGTATGGCAGTTCTTCGAAGGAAGACTGTGTTCTACTCAGCAGTAGTGATGCTGAGGGAGTTCTATCCCTTCTTGGCTCTGGTCTCTGATTGACAGCATGATTGAGTTCATATCTGACCGCGAAGAGCTCGTCGTTGGCGTCGTCTCGCTGTCGGATCAGATGGTCCATCTCAGTGCTGTACCTTTCAAGGTGGTCTTCCAGAGCATTGATTTTAGAGTTCTGGTCTTTAATATCAGCGTTGGCTTTCTCTAGCTGATGTTCAGCAGACTGGAGTTGGTTTAACAGGTGTTTATGTGCAGTCTTTGACTCTTGTTTGTCGCGTTCAGCGACTGCAAGGGCTTCTTGGCGCTTGTCAACTGGTTTCTCTGTTTCTTGCTCCACTTCGTCAGGCACTTTGAGTTTGTCTTGAGCTTTAGCCTTGAGCTGGTCTGTGCAGCGTTGAGTGTGCATCAGCTCTCTCAGGAACTCAGTGGTCTGACGCTTGAAGTCGTCCTGGACTTTCACTTCCAGCTTGTCTATGCGGTTTTGGGCACGTGTCAGCTCCTCTTGAAGGTGGATGATGTGCTTGTCGCTTAGTTTCAGCTGGGCTGTGAAGGCGTTGCTTAGGGAACAGGTGATCTTGGCTAGTTCCATGTGGTTGTTGTTCTGGCTTGAATCATGTGTCAGGAACTTTCTCAGAATCATGATTATTATTAAAAATAATAACAGTTCAATTGTCTTTGGTGTGAGGCAGTCTGTAATGCCTCTGAGACAGGCGTCCACATCTTCCCCTTGGGCAGCGGGGTTTGTCGTCTGCGACATGTTGGTACGCTGGGAGAAGAGACTGACACAGATCTGTGTGGGGTATAAGCCTATGTGTGGTGGGACAGCTAAGTGTCGTTTCAGTGATTGTACACCAATAGTGGCGTGTGGTGACGACTATGTGTTGGTCTCAGTGTAGACAGGTAGGCTAGTGATGTGAAGGCTTTGCACTCAACTAGGTAAGGGAAAGAGAGAGAAAAGGGTTAAAACAAATCTCAATAGATTGAAACAATTTTCTTTTCACTTGGAGAATTTCTTTTTTTCTAAAAAGAAAATTCTATCAATGAAAAGCTGTTTCCAAATCGTGATGCGAGGACTATGTCACTCAGCTTAGTAAGGGAGGAAGAGAGAAAAGGTTAAAAACCTATTTCAATTGAAAGAAACAAAAATAACTTTCACTGGGAGAAAAAGTTCTTTTTTTTTCTATAACTACTTCCTATCAATGAAAATCTTTTTTCAAAACAGAAACAATATTATTGTTTATGTTACAGAGTAAAATAATACAATAATAATGCTGATACCTCTTTCCTTAGTCTGACAGGATTGACGCCACACACCTTACAGGCGGACCGCTTACGCAGGGATGCGTTGAAGGCGACGGTGGCTCAACACTTGTCTCTGTTAAATGAACTTAGATATGTCAAAATTTTAAATTGCGTTTACAAATGCAGGGAAAGCATGGAGAACAAAGGAGGGTTTGATTACCAATCAAATGCCTACTGGTTTGTTTCTCTGGGAAGAATTATCTTTCTCTTTCTTTTCGAAATGATCAATGATTCTTCCAGGCTTGTTCCCTATAAATATGAAGAATAAAATTGAATAGAGCAGGACAGAACAGGGAGGACGTGAGGAGAAGGGAGGAAAGCAAGGAGATCCGGCCCCACAAATGGCTCTGAAGCCTTTGTCTGTCTACGAGTATAAAGTTGATAGTTGATGGTCAACTAATCACCCAAAATAAATATTTAGTCAATGAGGATTGTCTCTGATTTATTTTGAAACTCGTAGGAATCTGGCACTGTCTCCTATTGAGGCTCAGGTGTGTTGCTCCCAAGCTCGGTTACAAAAAGGGAAGTTAAATAAAGAGATAAATGAGTAAATAAAATAGAGTGGCTAAGTGAATAGCTACAATAGGAAGAGGGGATAACGGAGGGTATAACGCAATAAAAATAATGAATAAATGTGAGTCCAAAAGGTTTTGGTAATAGATATCAATTTAGTGGTTCACTTGAACTTCTAAAGTTCCAGACGAATACCTAAAGTAATTGGGTCTCAATGAGAAATTCTGAAAATGAGTAAATTCCAGAATAGTTAGAATTACTTTAAAATCATTTTACATGACTTTGAGGAACGAATCTTGAATTTTTTCTTTCATTAAATTCAAACTTAACAATTAATAATTGCAAACCAGTATCTTTCCTCTTCAAGTAAAATGTAGGTGAAGTAACTAACAATTGTGAACCAATATTTCCCTTAAAGTAGAGTATAACGTAATGTTTTAGAAAGATAAGAGAAAAGTAAGAAAGACCAACAGTGTACATAAAGTTGAGGTGTTTAAATGGTTAAATCACTTTAAAGTGACTCAAACAGACACTGCATTTACACGTATGTTAATACGGTTGATACCTAAAACTAATGCTAAAGCTTTAGCATTTAGGCTTCAATGTAAACAACTGCTTCGATTAGCTTAGCCTGTAGCTGTTAGCTACCGTAAGGTTTGTTTACAAATATGGCTTCGACGCACTGCGCATGCGCTGAGTTTATCCGGAAGCGCTGGTTGACTTCCGTGCCGCAGTCGTGACTATGGCGACAAACAAACGCTAGCGGCAAACATGTGAATTGCAGACAGGGTAAAGTTAGGAGTAACTAGAAAAGTCAGCGCTTTTCACCCTGTAAAGTTACACATAAGTTTAGCACGTGCAATCGAGTGTATTACGTGAAACGTCGGCACATTTCATCAATGAAAATCAAAATAAGGAACACCACTCGTAGCTGGTTTTGCTCTGTGGGGCTTTTCACTCAGTTTGTTAAGAGTGAGATTAAACTTTACAGTTACAGTTCAATGTAAATAGATTGTAAATAGAACACTATTGATCTCGGCGGATCTATGTGCATATAGAACCACAGGGTTTCTTCTACTGTTGATTCTATCAATGTCAGCTTTACTTGGGTTCAAATCATTCTCCTTTAAATCACACTGGGACACGCAGTGTTATACGAGACGGATATACAAACCGGCAAGCTTTAACTGCTTAACATTAGCACAGGGAAGATATAGCTCTTCGAATTACAGTGGAACACGCACTGAATTAATAGCTATAAATAAGGCTTTAATACATCGATCAAGGAACACGCTTGATCTGACCGCGCTGTGAGGAGATTATTCCTCGCAGGGTATTTCAATTTATGCAGTTGGAGTTCGTTCAGTTCTCTGGCTGACTGATATACGTATAACGTTAGCTATTTAATGACACTGGAACACGCAATGACATCAATTCGGCTATAAACGAGGCATTCTAGAAATTAAGGAACACGCTTAATTCTTACCTTATCGTATAGTGTGAGATCTCAGATCTTAAATTACTTTAATGCAGTTTTAGAACAGGGACAGACTTGGGTTACACAGCGTTCCTCATCCATTCAACACAGCTTTCAAATAGGCGCGCGCGCAGCTTGCGTCACGAGCGCGCGCACACACAGACAGACGCGTCTAGCAGTCTGATCTCTCAAAATGTAATTCAAAGATAAAATCTCGATTTATATGCTTATAATTTAGGTTAAAGTGCCCGCGTTCTCCACCAATAATACTGTAGCGACTATGAGTCAGATAAAATAATAACTCAACGGGGAACTGAATTAAAATGAAAGACTCGAATGACACTATATATTATAAATAATTCAGAATTAATGTTTACCCCTTTAACTTATTCGTCCGCCGATATGTAAGAACTTAAAGGGGGCTCTGTTAAAGGGAAACATGTATATTTAGCTCAAATGAATGAATTTAATGAATTCATAGGGAATTTTTGAGAGTCTATTTTACAGCCGAGCAAATGACTCTTCTAGTGTTCATTTGAACGGGCCGTAAATATCAACTCTGCAGCGGATATTAATATCCGAACAATAGTGAAACACTATTTAACAGCCAGGTAACTTAGATCGGCAGTTCAAGACATTAAATTGATAAGCACATAACACAAGAACAGTTATCTTTGAATACAAACGGAACTTTATTGATTAATCTAACACATCAAACTAATATCTAACATAAACACACACACTCGCACATTCACACGTTGCAGAAAGGAAGAAGGTGAGGAAAGAATAAGTTCTAAGAGAGAGAAATTATGAAATCCTAAGCAATCTATGCATTTATGAAACATGACCTGAAGAAACCATTGATCAGTAATTGAACCTCCTATCGTTTCTTAGGCAGGGTTATTACATCTGATCTAATGCACCAGTTCAGCTTGGAATCAAAAAGGCGTTACTTGCGTTTGTGTTTCGCGTGTCGTCTGCCAAGGGGGATCCCCTTTTCCTGGCGGGACAGGGATTTTCCCGGATCTTTGATTCGCTGAAGGTCTGGTCGACGTCTGGGGAAGCCCACCCCGTGGGGTGTTGGCGGCTGGATGAAAGTCTTGCGGGCGTTGTTTGAAGTTGGAGCGCGCTGTTAGAAACTCGTTGTTGAGAGACTTTTGCGGCGAAACTTAACAGAACCCGAGACTTAACGGAAATTAAATAAACTTTAAGTAAAAGAAAGGAAAGTGAGAGAAAAGCAGATGGCCTGAATGAAATCGTTGTTAACCCATTTTCTCTGATGTTGGTCTGTCACGATCGTCAGATCGTCTCCTGTGAGCTCTCCGTTCAGAACTCACTCTGGTCAAACTGCTAGGACTTAGCTCATCTCTGAACTGCGAACAGGCCGCGAACCAGCTCGAACCGAACTGGAACCGAACTTGATCTGAACTCTGCACTGCTTCTGGTCTGAACTGTACAGAACCGCACGGAACTGTAGACAGAACAGTAGACCGAACTGTAGACCGAACTGAACTTTTCGTTCGTGTTCTGGGATTAAACTCAAACATTTGCCCATCCCCTGGATGGGTTCTGGCCAATTAGGCTTCAGGGGTGACTGTGTCTCCACCCCTCCCACAAAATTGGGTTATCTATAGAATTTAGTTTCCTGCTCTTAAGCAGAGAGTAAATTTAGACCTAATTTCTTACTATAAGGACATGATCAATTCTATAAAGATTTCATTCAGCTCATCTGTTGGATTATATCCATACGAACACACCGGTATCAAACACAATGCTTTTTCATCCACTCATTCAATAGTTACATAATTGCATGAATTGTGAGTAATATACATGCCTAATAGTCTAACTAACGTGTATTAGTTGTAAACACACTAACAAGTTATGTCGAAGGCTATTTGAATGAAAGTCCAATAATCAGTTATTTGATGTACTCCATAAGCTAACAGTTTCTGTGAGCTTGCTTGGAGTTTTAGCGGTGTCGTGGAGTTCATTTACCGGTCATTGCAAAGACAGAGGTCTGGTTGTTTCTTTGTCTTGTGACAACCACGAGCCCTTTGTCCTCTTTTAACTGAGTTTGGTGGCGAGTCCATAGGAAGTCAGAACTAGTAGCTCAGGGGCTTTTCAAGCCCCCATCTCCCTCGTGATGATGATCGATTTCCTGGAGCTGAATTGTGCTTTGTTGAAAAGGATGTTGATTTGATCGAATCATTGGAAGATTAACTCATCTATATGTCTGCGGCCATAATTGCTACACTGAAGAGAAGTCAATGAGTGACTTTTTTGACCTTTGGGCCAAAAATATGTTCAGTAGGTCAAATATGAAGTTCTGTACAGCCATAACATGGAAAAAAATTAAAGAAAATAAAACCTTTAAAAGAAAATGGGGGAAATTTTGGCTTGCTATTGGAATCAGAAGGAAAGTCAATGAGTGTGTTTATAGTAAGTTAGTGTTTAAGGACTGTTGGGATGAAAACTATTTCAGTTCTTGTACAGCCATAATGTGTAAAAAAATAAATAAAAAAAAATAAAAACCATTTGTAGAACTGTAAGCTACTTATTGGAATCAGAAGTGAATTCAATGAGTGACTATCTTTACCTTTGGGCCAAGAATATGTTCCGAAGGTCAAATATGGACTTCTGTACAGCCATAACACGTAAAAAACAAATTTTTAAACCTTTTGTGGAACTTTTGGCTAGTAATGGGAATTAGAAGGGTAGTCAATGAGTATGCATAGTAAATTAGTGTTTATGGACTCTTTGGTCAAAAATATGTTCAATAAGTTAAATATGGACTTCTTTATAGCCAAAACATGTAAAAAAATTTTTTTTTTAAACTTTAAAACAAAATTTGGTGGGGCTTCTGGCTGTTAATTGGATTCAGAAGGGAAGTCAATGAGTATGTATAGTAAGTTAGTGTTTAAGGACTCTTAGGCCAAAAACATGTTCAGTAGGTCAAATATGGACTTCTGTACAGCCATAACATGTAAAAAGAAAAATAATTTAAACCTTTTGTGGACCTTTTAGCTACTAATTTTAATCAGAAGGGAAATCAGTGAGTGACTTTTTTGACCGTTGGGCAAAAATATGTTCACTAGGTAAAATATGAATTTCTGTACAGCCATAACTTGTAAAAAAATAAAATAAAACCTTTAAAAACTTTTTGTGGAACTTTTGGCTAGCAACTGGATTCTGAAGGGAAATCAACAAGTATATATAGTAAGTTAGTGTTTAAGGACTGTTGGTACAAAAATATGTTTATTGGGTCAAATATGGACTTCTGTACACCCTAAACATGTAAAAAAATAAAAAAATAAATTTGTTGACCTTTTAGCTACTGATTGGAATTAGGAGTTATGGCTTCTGTATGGCTTAATGTAAAATAAGGACTTGAGTATGTATAGCAACTTAATATTTAAGGACTCTTTGGTCAAAAATATGTTCAAAATAATTCAGTTGTGCATTAAAGAATAACACATGTTTTGTTTCAGTGCGTTTCAATAAATTGTTGTGTTATATACGGGGATGACATATTTTGCACCATCTAACAATGCTTTGCGTATTAAGGAGATAACACATCATGTTAACTTTTGCAGTACATACAAGAATAAGCTTGTTCTGTTGTGTATTGAAAAGAGAACACACCAAACGTGTTGTTGCCGTGCATTGCATGCAATAACTAACTTATGTATTAAAGAGATAAAAAACATATTTGCTTTTGCATTGCATTGCACGAACTAATGCTTCGAAGAGATTAGTGCTTTTGCCTTGCATGAATACAAGGTGTGCATTCAAGAGAAAAGTGGTTTTGCATCGCAATGCATACAAAAGGCATTGTGCATTGAAGAGATTAGTGCTTTTCCGTTGCACTGCATACAAGAACTCGGTGTGAATTGAAGAGACAAGGGATTTTGCATTGCATTGCATTCAAGAACTCGCTGTGCAGTGAAGAAACAAGGGATTTTGCATTGCATTGCATTCAAAAACTCGGTGTGCATTGAAGAGAATAGTGGTTTTGCATTGCAATGCATACAAAATGCATTGTGCATTAAAGAGAATAGTGGTTTTGCATTGCAATGCACACAAAACACATTGTGCATTGAATAGATTAGTGCGTTTGCATTGCATCGCAATAAAAAAAACTTGTGCATTGATGAGATTAGTACTTTTGCAATGCATACAAGACTCGGTGTGCATTGAACAGATTAGTGCTTTTGCATTGCATTGCATACAAGAACTCGTTGTGCATTTAAGAAAATAGTGGTTTTGCATTGCAATGCACACAAAACACATTGTGTATTGAATAGATTAGTGCGTTTGCATTGCATAGCATTAAAAAAAACTTGTGAATTGACGAGATTAGTGCTTTTGCATTGCAATGCATACGAAACTGATTGTGCATTGAAGAGACAAGTGATTTTCCACTGCATTGCATATAAGAACTTTGTGTGCATTGAAGAGACAAGTGATTTTGTATTGCATTGCATTCAAACACTCGGTGTGCATTGAAGAGAATAGTGGTTCTCTTACGAGAGGTTCTCTCGTATTGCGTAAGTTTCCTTACGCATCGGGAAAGTATTCTTTCTTCGAGATTTCTGAAAAACCCAAAATTATCCTTAATTTTGTAACATTGTCAATGCAGTGCGGCAGCTTGGCAGACCATAGCAGGCTATTCCAGCGTGCTATTGGCTGCTCTGCTGGCAACTGCAGCAGCCTATCGGTGAGCCCGCGTGACGTGGCGACCAATGAGGGCGCTTCGCGCACACCTGGCTTCATTTGCCTACAGGTGGGGCGTGGCCACGTGTATATAAGCGGGGCTCACGGGCTGCGTATTCGATTTTCTTTTCTTCAGCGAAGCCCTTCGCATCGCTGGATCTGGAACCCGCCGCCGTGATCGTGCAGACGAGCAAGCAGAGGACAGCGCCTGAAGAAGCCGGCAGCATCGCGCCACCTTCAGCCATCCGTGCCTGCTCTGCTATCCGGCAGCCCATATCCTTTTACCCTCAAGTGTTGTCGCCGCTGCGTCACACTTTCTCAAAAAGAGCCGAGCGTTTGATACAAAATGTCTCGTTCCACCTGCGGCTCGTGTCACGCGCAGGTCAGTTCCGGGGACCGCCATGTGATCTGTGCTCTCTGCCTGGGCCGTGATCATGCCGCCGCCGCACTACTCGCCGGCGGATGCCCGGAGTGCGAGGAACTGACGATGTCGACCCTGCGGGCTCGACTCAATCAGTTCGATGACGACATCCCTCCAGTCCCTGCTAAGCCGCGCAGAAAGAAGCGCCGCTTGCAGCGGACTCCGGAGTTCGCAGAGAGAAGCTCGCCGGAACCCTTCCCGCCGGCTTCACTCTCGCCTTCCCCGCCCCCACCCCAGGCCGCCATTTCTGTTGCCGCCTCCGGGGATGAGGCGGATGCTGCCGCGGAACGCGCCGACAGCTGCTCCATCATGGCTTCCGACAGTGAGGACTGGTCTTCCGCGACCTCTTCAGTCCGGGCCTTCGGACGCTCTCGAGCGGGTGAGGACGCGGAACTGTTGCGCCCTCTCACCCGGGCTGACGAGCAGCTAGGCCTCGAATGGGCCCCGCCCAAGGTGGCAGCGCCGAATCGACTTGACAGATGCTTCCTAAACAGTCGCCGCCGTGCGCCCACCTCCAGGACTGCACCTTTTCTGCCAGAGCTTCACGAGGAGCTCGCAAAGTCCTGGAACGCGCCATTCTCCGCGAGGGTCTCGTCTCAGGCTTCTTCGGCGCTCTCACAAGTTGACGGCGCGGCTGAGAAAGGCTACAATGCTATCCCTCCGGTGGAAGAGGCGGTCGCAGCGCACCTTTGACCGCCTTCTGGTTGGCGCTCAAAGGCTGCCCTCCCGTCTAAGGCCTGCAGAGTGACGTCATCGCTGATCGGCCGCGCTTTCGCTGCCTCCGGTCAAGCGGCATCTGCTCTGCACTCTATGGCCGTGCTGCAAATCCTCCAAGCTAATCTCCTCCGCGACCTGGACGAGAAAAGCTATGACACTGATTTGTTCACAGATTTGCGAAGCGCGACGGATCTCGCCCTTCGCGCTACCAAGAGCGCAGCACAGGCCCTCGGACGCTCTATGGCCTCCCTCACGGTAGCTGAGCGCCACCTCTGGCTCACGCTTGCGGATATGCGAGAAACAGAGCGCGCGGCCTTTCTAAACGCCCCGCTCTCCCCGTCTGGGCTCTTCGGACCAGCGGTCAAGGGGATCGTCGATCGTTTCTCTGAAGTGCAGAAGACGACTCAGGCCATGAACCTCTTCCTGCCTCGACGCCCCGGCGCTAGCAATAGCTCCGTTGCTCGCCGTCCTCGTGACCAGCCAGCACCGAGCTCCGCGCGGCCCCCAGCACGGCCCCCTTCGTCTCAGCGAAGACCGAGCGGCCGCCCCAGATCGCGCTCTTCCAGCCGTGGTAAGCCGCCTCCCCCTCGGGGCCCCCGGGCTAGGATCGCGCTGAAGTCCGAGCCTCCAAAGTCCTCCTAGCCAGAGGCGAGAAACGACGGTTAAGTCCCGCCGCGGCTGGACCACCGTCAAAACTCTCTTTCCTGTCAGCCCCCACCACTGTGGCTGCTGCAGATGGATTTCACACAGCCAACGAGCCGGCAAAACTGCCCTCTCGCCTGTCAATAACCGCCGTTTTTACGGCGAACCAGAGAAATCACAAAAGTTGCATTATTTCTGGTTGCACGGCTCACGCCGTAGGTGTTTCAAATGCAGTAAATGTGCCCACTTTTCTGTGTTCACCCCTGCACACAAGCACTATAAACCCCGTGTCTCTCACTCACATAAAGCGGCCACCGGCCGCTCGAGTGCTAGAGTTAGGTCACGTGTCCGCTTGTTTGCGTCCACGCCTAACCACCACACGCGCTGTCACACAGCCACTCTAAACCGGTCATGTTCCACGCGTAAGAGTTGTGCCCGCTCAAACGCGCTCACACATTTTCGCGAACATTATGCCTCAGGCGCTACGCACCGCGCCACACACCATTTGTTCTCCGCCCAGGGTGGCCGGAGCGATGAGTGTAGGGCCACACACAAGCCACTCCCCGCTCGAAGCGGCAGAGAGACAGTGTGTAGGGCGGCCAGCCATCGCGAGCGATCGGCTGGCCCACAGCACAGAGAGCGCGCGCATTGCGCCCGCCCCTCCTATACAGGCCGTCAAACCCGCGAAGCGCGGCGTTTCGAGCCCGGAGGCCGTTCTATCCCGTGTGGCACACGCGAGAGCGTGGGAAGCCATTCCAGGTGTATCAGAATGGGTGCTGAAAACAGTGAAGCACGGCTACACTCTGCAGTTCGCTCGCCGCCCTCCGCGCTTCTGTGCGCGTACGGAGACGAGAGTGAGCGAGGAAGTAGCACATCTACTTCGAGCAGAGATAGCCACGCTGCTGTGCAAAGGGGCTATAGAACCGGTTCCCCATTCTATGAGCGAGTCAGGCTTTTACAGCCGGTATTTTCTCGTGCCAAAAAGGGATGGGTCGCTCAGACCGATTCTGGATCTGAGGCGTCTGAACAAAGCTCTTATGAGAAGATCGTTCAAGATGCTCACGACCAAGCAGATCCTCGCGCATATTCGCCCGAGAGACTGGCTAATCTCCCTAGATTTGAAAGATGCATATTTTCAAATCAAGATAACGCCGCGTCACAGGCCATTCTTACGATTCGCCTTCGACGGCCAGGCTTATCAATACACCGTCCTTCCGTTCGGCCTGTCACTAGCACCCCGTACATTTACGAAGTGCATGGACGCGGCCCTCGCTCCCCTGAGAAGTCGAGGAATGCGAGTATTGAACTATCTGGACGATTGGCTCTTCCTGGCGCAGTCAGAGGCCGAGCTCCTCGCCCACAGGGTAATGCTGCTCAGCCATCTGGACAGCCTGGGGCTCACGGTCAATTGGACCAAGAGCTCATTAGTGCCCACGCAATCAACCTCATTTCTGGGTTTGAATCTGGACACTCTGGCAATGTCAGCCCGCCTGTCACCCCAACGCGCGCGCCAAGTTCGGCGCATGGCTGCGTACTTCCGGCCGGGCAAAATCGCACCTCTCAAGCTCTTTCAGAGGATGCTGGGACGTATGGCCTCAGCTGCAGCTGTGCTCCAGCTGGGCTTAATGCGCATGCGCCCGCTGCAATGCTGGTTAAACGCCCGAGTGCCTCATAGAGCCTGGGCGTCCGGAGGCTTCAGGATCAGAGTGACTCAGGGCTGCGTTTCAGCCCTAGAGCCCTGGTTAGTAGCCGACTGGTACCAGCGGGGAGTGACGATGGGAGCCATCTCACACCGCAAGGTCATCTCGACGGACGCCTCCACCTTGGGTTGGGGCGCCGTTTTCGAGGGCAGATCGGCCTCGGGCCTCTGGTCGAGCGGAGAAAAGCTCCTACACATAAACTGTTTGGAGATGATAGCGGTAGAGAACGCGCTCAAGCAGTTTCTCCCGCTTATACGAGGACACCACGTGTTGGTCCGGTCGGACAATACCACAGTGGTGTCCTACGTGAACCGGCAGGCGGTGTCAGGTCCAGGTGTCTGGGCAATCTGACAGAACGCCTGCTCGTGTGGGCACACAGCTCGCTGCGCTCGCTGAGAGCTGCGCACGTACCGGGCCACCTCAATGTGGGCCCGGACAAGCTGTCCAGGGGCCTCATTCTCCCAGGAGAATGGTCCCTGCACCCTCAGACAGTCCAGCTGGTATGGCGCCTAGTCGGCAGAGCGGAGCTCGACCTCTTTCCAACAAAAGAGAACGCCCGCTGCCCGAGGTTTCTGTCCAAAAGCGAGGATGCGCTGTCCCAACCTTGGCCCAGCCTCCCGCTGTATGCTTTCCCGCCGATTTCCCTATTGCCCCAGGTCATAGCGAAAATCAGGGAGACGCGCCGCCCGGTGCTCCTTATAGCGCCGCGCTGGGAGAACCAGAGTTGGTACCCAGAGCTGGTGAAGCTGTCGCACTCACCCCCCTGGCCAGTTCCGCTGAGAGCAGACCTCCTCTCTCAAGCAGGAGGGTCAGTTTGGCATCCCCATCCAGAGCGATGGTCTCTGCATGTATGGGTGACCAACGGATACCCGTTGACCTGCCCGAAGGGGTTATGAACACGATTTCACACTCTAGAGCCCCCTCGACGAGGCGGTTATATAGTTGTAAGTGGTCGGTGTTCACTGAGTGGTGTGTTTCCAAGGGATTGGACCCACAGCAATGTGGGGTCCAGCGGGTGCTCTCCTTCCTCCAGGAGCTTTTGGAACTGGGCAGGTCCCCTTCCACGCTCAAAGTGTATGTGGCGGCTATATCAGCGTTCGCTCAGACGACGCTAGGTAGCACGCTAGGAAGGAATGAGCTCATCATCCGTTTCCTCAGAGGAGCCAGACGGATGAATCCCCCGCGGCCCCCATCGGTTCCTATATGGTATCTGGCCTTGGTCCTAGAGGCCCTGAAGGCTCATCCCTTTGAACCGCTCGAGACTGTGGAACCAAGTTTCCTTTCGCTAAAAAATGCGTTCCTGATAGCTCTGGCTTCAGTAAAACGCGTGGGGGATCTACACGCGCTCTCAGTGAGCCCGACGTGTATGGAGTTCGGCCCGAATGACTCCAAGGTCATTCTTAGGCCAAGGCATGGTTATGTCCCCAAAGCAATAGGCACTCCCTTCAGGGCGCAGATTGTCTCCCTCTCGGCTCTGCCAGCATCCGATGAGGGGGACGGTGGCAATGTCCTCTGCCCTGTCAGTGCATTGAGGGTTTACGTCACACGCTCCGCCGCCTTCAGGCGCTCTGAGCAGCTATTTGTTTCGTTTGGAGGGCGCACTAAAGGTCTCGCCTCCTCGAAACAGACCCTGTCCAGGTGGATAGTGGACGCGATTGCAGCAGCTTACGCTTCCAAACACCTGCAGTGCCCGCTAGGTGTCAGAGCACACTCCACTAGAGGCATGGCCTCTTCGTGGGCTTGGGCCAGAGGGATTTCCATCCACGATATCTGTATGGCGGCAGGCTGGGCCTCCCCGTCTACGTTCGTGAGATTTTACAATCTGGAAGTTCCTGCCTTACAGGCGAAAGTGTTATCAGTTCAATAGGGCTGTTGGTTCTACCCAGTGATTCTGCGCAGACATAGCTCACATACTGGTAGTAAGTTCGGTACTAGGCTTATGTGAATTTGAAGGAGACCGGCGGTGCCGTTCCCTCATTTACGAGACAAGCTGTTGTGAGTTTGAAGGTGACCGGCGGTGCCGTTACCTCACTCATGTAACAAGATATTGTGAATTTGAAGGCGACCGGCATTGCCGTTCCCTCATTCATGAGACAAGGTGTGGCGAATTTGAAGGAGACCGGCAGGTGCCGTTCCCTCATTCATGGGACAGGGTGTTGTAACCACCCGTTGTAACCACCCGTCAGTTCGAATGAAGTGTTGGTATATGTGGTGGCCCGTTTTCCTTACCGGCCACCCTGCCCGAGCAGTGTGAGGGTCCCCGGTTCCCTGGGATACATATGCTGTACGCGAGGCGCGCACGGCGTTGACAATGTGTTCCCGATGCGTAAGGAAACTTACGCAATACGAGAGAACCTCTCGTAAGAGAACGATACTCGGTTACTTAACGTAACCTCGGTTCTCTCTAGAAGAGGGAACGAGTATTGCGTTCCTTGCCGTGCGCCCCGCGGGCTTTTACGCTTCAGAACTACGAAAACCGAATACGCAGCCCGTGAGCCCCGCTTATATACACGTGGCCACGCCCCACCTGTAGGCAAATGAAGCTCATTGGTCGCCACGTCACGTGGGCTCACCGATAGGCTGCTGCAGTTGCCAGCAGAGCAGCCAATAGCACGCTGGAATAGCCTGCTATGGTCTGCCAGGCTGCCGCACTGCGTTGACAATGTTACAAAATTAAGGATAATTTTGGGTTTTTCAGAAATCTCGAAGAAAGAATACTTTCCCGATGCGTAAGGAAACTTACGCAATACTCGTTCCCTCTTCTAGAGAGAACCGAGGTTACGTTAAGTAACCGAGTATCGTTTTGCATTGCAATGCATACAAAACACATTGTGCATTGAAGAGACAAGTGATTTTGCATTGCATCGCAATAAAAAAAACTTGTGCTTTGACCAGATTAGTGCTTTTGCATTGCAATGCATACAAGAACTCCTTGTGCATTTAAGAAAATAGTGATTTTGCATTGCAATGCACACAAAACACATTGTGCATTGAATAGATTAGTGCGTTTGCATTGCATAGCATTAAAAAAAACTTGTGAATTGACGAGATTAGTGCTTTTGCATTGCAATGCATACGAAACTCATTGTGCATTGAAGAGACAAGTGATTTTGCATTGCATTGCATATAAGAACTTTGTGTGCATTGAAATGACAAGTGATTTTGCATTGCATTGCATTCAAGAACTCATTGTGCATTGAAGAGACAAGGGATTTTGTATTGCATTGCATTCAAACACTCGGTGTGCATTGAAGAGAATAGTGGTTTTGCATTGCAATGCATACAAAACACATTGTGCATTGAAGAGACAAGTGATTTTGCATTGCATCGCAATAAAAAAAACTTGTGCTTTGACCAGATTAGTGCTTTTGCGTTGCAATGCATACAAGACTTTTTTTGCATTGAAGAGACAAGTAATTTTGCATTGCATTGCATATAAGAACTTTGTGTGCATTGAAGAGACAAGTGATTTTGCATTGCATTGCATTCAAGAACTCGTTGTGCATTGAAGAGACAAGTGATTTTGTATTGCATTGCATTCAAACACTCGGTGTGCATTGAAGAGAATAGTGGTTTTGCATTGCAATGCATACAAAACACATTGTGCATTGAAGAGACAGGTGATTTTGCATTGCATCGCATTAAAAAACACCTGTGCATTGACGAGATTAGTGCTTTTGCATTGCATTGCATATAAGAACTTTTTGTGCATTGAAGAGACAAGTGATTTTGCATTGCATTCAAGAACTCGTTTTGCATTTAATAGAATAGTGCTTTTGCATTGCAATGCATACTAAACTCATTGTGCATTGAAGAGACAAGTGATTTTGCATTGCATTGCAATAAAAAAAACTTGTGCTTTGACCAGATTAGTGCTTTTGCATTGCAATGCATACAATACTTTTTTTGCATTGAAGAGACAAGTGATTTTGCATTGCATTGCATTCAAGAACTCGTTGTGCATTGAGGAGACAATTGATTTTGTATTGCATTGCATTCAAACACTCGGTGTGCATTGAAGAGAATAATGGTTTTGCCTTGCAATGCATACAAAACACATTGTGCATTGAAGAGACAAGTGATTTTGCATTGCATTGCATATAAGAACTTTTTGTGCATTGAAGAGACAAGTGATTTTGCATTGCATTCAAGAACTCATGCATTTAAGAGAATAGTGATTTTGCATTGCAATGCATACTAAACTGATTGTGCATTGAAGAGACAAATGATTTTGCATTGCATTGCATATAAGAACTTTTTGTGCATTGAAGAGACAAGTGATTTTGCATTGCATCGCATTAAAAAACACTTTTGTATTGACGAGATTAGTACTTTTGCATTGCAATGCATACAAAACACATTGTGCATTGAAAAGACAACTGATTTTGTATTGCATTGCATTCAAACACTCGGTGTGCATTTAAGAGAATAGTGCTTTTGCATTGCATTGCATATAAGAACTTTTTGTGCATTGAAGAGACAAGTGATTTTGCATTGCCTTGCATATAAGAACTTTTTGTGCATTGAAGAGACAAGTGATTTTGCATTGCATTGCATTCAAGAACTCGTTGTGCATTGAAGAGACAAGTGATTTTGTATTGCATTGCATTCAAACACTCGGTGTGCTTTGATCAGATTAGTGCTTTTGCATTGCATTGCATGTAAGAACTTTGTGTGCATTGAAGAGACAAGTGATTTTGCATTGCATTGCATTCAAGAACTCGTTGTGCATTGAAGACACAAGGGATCTGTATTGCATTGCATTCAAACACTCAGTGTGCATTGAAGAAAATAGTGGTTTTGCATTGCAATGCATACAAAACACATTTTACATTGAAGAGACAAGTGATTTTGCATTGCATCGCAATAAAAAAAAATTGTGCTTTGACCAGATTAGTGCTTTTGCATTGCAATGCATACAAGACTTTTTTTGCATTGAAGAGACAAGTAATTTTGCATTGCATTGCATTCAAGAACTCGTTATGCATTGAAGAGACAATTGATTTTGTATTGCAATGCATTCAAACACTCGGTGTGCATTGAAGAGAATAATGGTTTTGCCTTGCAATGCATACAAAACACATTGTGCATTGAAGAGACAAGTGATTTTGCATTGCATCGCATTAAAAAACACTTGTGCATTGACGAGATTAGTACTTTTGCATTGCAATGCATACAAGACTCGGTGTGCATTGAACAGATTAGTGCTTTTGCATTGCAATGCATTAAAAAAAATTGTGCATTGACGAGATTAGTGCTTTTGCATTGCATTGCATATAAGAACTTTTTGTGCATTGAAGAGACAAGTGATTTTGCATTGCAATGCACACAAAACACTGTGCATTGAATAGATTAGTGCGTTTGCATTGCATAGCATTAAAAAAACTTGTGAATTGACAAGATTAGTGCTTTTGCATTGCATTGCATATAAGAGTGTGCACTGAAGAGACAAGTGATTTTGCATTGCATTCAAGAACTCGTTGTGCATTGAAGAGACAAGTGATTTTGTATTGCATTGAATATAAGAGTGTGCATTGAAGAGACAAGTGATTTTGCATTGCATTCAAGAACTCGTTGTGCATTGAAAAGACAAGTGATTTTGTATTGCATTGCATTCAAACACTCGGTGTGCATTGAATAGATTAGTGCGTTTGCATTGCATCGCAATAAAAAAAACTTGTGCTTTGATCAGATTAGTGCTTTTGCATTGCAATGCATACAAGACTTTTTGTGCATTGAAGAGACAAGTGATTTTGCATTGCATTGCATTCAAGAACTCGTTGTGCATTGAAGAGACAATTGATTTTGTATTGCATTGCATTCAAACACTCGGTGTGCATTGAAGAGAATAGTGGTTTTGCATTGCAATGCATACAAAACACATTGTGCATTGAAGAGACAAGTGATTTTGCATTGCATCGCATTAAAAAAGACTTGTGCATTGACGAGATTAGTGCTTTTGCATTGCAATGCATTCAAACACTCGGTGTGCATTGAAGAGAATAGTGGTTTTGCATTGCAATGCATACAAAACACATTGTGCATTGAAGAGACAAGTGATTTCGCATTGCATCGCAATAAAAAAAACTTGTGCTTTGACCAGATTAGTGCTTTTGCATTGCAATGCATACAATATTTTTTTTGCATTGAAGAGACAAGTGATTTTGCATTGCATTCAAGAACTTGTTGTGCATTGAAGAGACAATTGATTTTGTATTGCATTGCATTCTAACACTTGGTGTGCATTGAAGAGAATAGTGGTTTTGCATTGCAATGCATACAAAACACATTGTGCATTGAAGAGACAAGTGATTTTGCATTGCATCGCATTAAAAACACTTGTGCATTGACGAGATTAGTACTTCTGCATTGCAATTCATACAAAACACATTGTGCATTGAAGAGACAAGTGATTTTGCATTGCATCGCATTAAAAAAGACTTGTGCTTTGACCAGATTAGTGCTTTTGCATTGCAATGCATACAAGACTTTTTTTTGCATTGAAGAGACAAGTGATTTTGCATTGCACTGCATTCAAGAACTCGTTGTGCATTGTAGCGACAAGTGATTTTGTATTGCAATGCATACGAAACTCATTGTGCATTGAAGAGACAAGTGATTTTGCATTGCATTGCATATAAGAACTTTTTGTGCATTGAAGAGACAAGTGATTTTGCATTGCATCGCATTAAAAAACACTTGTGCATTTACGAGATTAGTACTTTTGCATTGCAATGCATACAAGACTCGGTGTGCATTGAAGAGACAATTGATTTTGTATTGCATTGCATTCAAACACTCGGTGTGCATTGAAGAGAATAGTGGTTTTGCATTGCAATGCATACAAAACACATTGTGCATTGAAGATACAAGTGATTTTGCATTGCATCGCATTAAAAAAGACTTGTGCATTGACGAGATTAGTGCTTTTGCATTGCATTGCATATAAGAACTTTTTGTGCATTGAAGAGACAAGTGATTTTGCATTGCATTCAAGATCTCGGTGTGCATTTAAGAGAATAGTGCTTTTGCATTGCAATGCATACTAAACTCATTGTGCATTGAAGAGACAAGTGATTTTGCATTTCTTTGCATTCAAGAACTCGGTGTGCATTGAAATGATTAGTGCTTTTGCGTTGCACTACATACAAGACTTGTTGTGCATTGAAGAGATAAGTGCTGTTGCATTGCATTAGATATAAGAACTTTTTGTGCATTGAAGAGACAAGTGATTTTGCATTGCATTGCATTCAAGAAGTCAGTGTGTATTGAAGAGATTAGTGCTTTTGTGCTTGGCCCAAAAATTTGTTCAGTAGGTCCAATATGGACTTCTTGTCCAACACTAACATGTTAAAAAAAATTATAAATAAAAACTTTAAAATATTGTTTTGGAGCTTTTGGCTAGTAATGGGAATAGAAGGGAAGTCAATGAGTATATATATTAAGTTAGTGTTTGAGGTCTCTTAGGCCAAAAATATGTTCAGTAGGTAAAATATGAATTTCTGTACAGCCATAACATGAAAAACAAATGAAATAAAACCTTTAAAAAAAAGGGGGGGGGGGGGGCTTTTGGCTTGCAATTGGAATCAGAAGGAAAGTGTGTACAGTAAGTTAGTGTTTAAGGACTGTTGGGACGAAAATATGTTCAGTAGGTAAAATGTGGACTTCTGTACAGCCATAATATGTGGAGAAAAAAAAAAAAACTTTTGTAGACCTGTAAGCTACTTTTTGGAATCAGAAGGGAAGTCAATGAGTGACCTTTTTTTACCTTTGGGCCAAAAATATGTTCAGTAGGTCAAATATGGACTTCAGTACAGCCATAGCATGTAAACAAAAAAAATTTAACCTTTTTTAGACCTTTTAGCTGCTAATTGGAGAAGAGAAGTCAATGAGTGACTTTTTGTCCTTTGGGACAAAAATATGTTTTTGGGAAGTCTATAAGTATGTATAGTGAATTAGTGTGTATGGACTCTTAGTCCAAAAACATGTTCAGTAGGTCAAATATGGACTTCTTGTACAGCCATAATATGTAAAAAAAAAAAAAAAAAAAAAAAAAAAAATCTTTTGTAGACGATTTAGCTACTAATTGGAACCAGAAGGGAAGTCAATGAATGACTTTTTGACCTTTGGGACAAAAATTTGTTCAGTAGGTAAAATATGGACTTTGTACAGCCAAAAAAAAAAATAATTATAACCTTTTTTAGACCTGTAAGCTACTTATTGGAAACAGAAGGGAAGTCAATGAGTGACTTTTTGACCTTTGGGACAAAAATATGTTCAGTAGGTCAAATATGGACTTCTGTACAGCCATAACATGTCAAACATTTTTGTGGAAATTTTGGCTAGTAAAGGGAATAAGAAGGGAAGTCAATGAGTATGTATAGTAA